>BQNB010056293.1:23206-38725 GCA_026074375.1 Tanacetum coccineum | reverse complement strand
AGACCGAAGCTCCATCGTAGAGTGACCGAACTTCCTTGTTCGACTCAATAAATTGAGGCTAACACAGTATGTGACGATGGGAACCACTTTGACAACCAACTGCAAGCAGTTATTGGCGGATGTTCTACGGGAAAACATGGAGGTATTCGCATAGACCGGATAAAAAAGAACCACTGTTCCACGATTCCTCATGGAGCATCAACTAAAGATATACCCCCTTGCCAAACCTATGGTTCATAAGAGACGACCCATGGCATCAGAAGGAAGACTGGCATTGAAAGAAAAAGTGTTTCATTGGCTAAAAGAAGGACTAATTAGAAAGGTTCAATATCCTGAATGGATCGACAACACAATACCAATTAAACTAGCTAGTGGAACTTGGAAGGTGCAAGTAGATTACTCTAGCCTTAACAAAGTCTGTACCAAGGACATGTATCCCTTATCGGAGGAAGGTGAAGGGCTAGCATCTTTAAAGGGATACCCATACAAGTGTTTCATAAGACTTTCGAAGGAATACAACCAAATAAGAATGGCAGAGGGTGATGAAGAAAAAACCAGGTTTCATACGGAGGAAGGGGTATATTGTTTCACCCATATGCCGAAAGAGTTAAAAAAACTCTGTTGCTACGCTTCAGAGGATGATGGAAAAGGTCTTAGCCGATCAAAGAGGATGGAACGTGGAAACATACTTGGAAGAAATAGTAATAAAAAGAAAAAGTGAACTGGGTCTGGTTCAAGATGTCAAAGAAACATTAAGAAAGTTGAAAAGAGTAAACATCAAGATTGATCCGACCATGTCCTTGTTCGGAGTGAAGGAAGGAAGGTTTCTCGGCCATATGGTAATAGAAGAAGGACTAAGGGCATATCCAGGAAGAATACATGCAATCATCCTAAGCCCCACCCCAAGAAGTCCAAACCAAATACGAAGCTTATTCCTACAACTAACAACCATTAGCAAGTTCATCCCGAAGCTTGCGGAGCTGAAGCACCCCATACATGAGGCCCGAACGAGGATGGAGAAAGCAAAAGAATCTGGCTGGACGAATGAGGCTGAAGAAGCTTCTGAAGGATCAAAAGGAAACTAAGCAAGTTACGAACATTGGCCATCCCAAAAGAAGGATAAGATCTAATGCTATGTCTACGGCAAAGAAACTAGACAGTAAGTTCTGTGCTACTGGTAGAAAGGGAAGGAATCCAGACACCTGTTTCCTATGTAAGCCAAATGCTACAAGGAATGGAAATATGCTACACCCCAACAGAAAAAAGGGTGCAAGCACTAATTCACACAACAAGATCCCTGAGAACAGTCTTTAGAAAGCATAAGGTTAAAGTGGTAACCGATGGTCCCATGGAAGAAACACTAAAGCTTGCCGGAAGAGAAGGACGATTGGGAAAATAGGCTACCGAGATACGTACATATGACATCTCGTACGCCTAAAGAAAGGATGTTGAAGGACCGGTAGTGAAGAAGTTCTTTGGTCAAAGGGAGCAAGTAGAGGAGACACCAGATGCAAACAAAGGGGAGATATTCGACCTATGTAAGGGATTTCAAGAAAATTCAACCCCAACAACAAGGGCCTGGAGGTTGTATTTAAGTAGAGAAACAATTGAAGAAGGTTCGGGTGTATGAATCATCCCGATCAGTCCCGAATAAAAGATGTATTCATATGCTATCCGGTTGAAGTTTAAAGCATCCAACAATGCCATGGATTGTGAAGCACTATTGGCAGGACTAGCTGCCTCTGCTAATCAAGGTATGAAGGACTTACATGTCTTCATTGATTCATTAACATTGGTTACTCAGGTAGAAGGAAACCATACACCGACAACAGAACAAAAAAGAAGGTACAAAGAGAAAATTATGGATGCAACGGTCCTATTCCACAGGTTCTGAATCACACATCTCCCAAAATCTTAAACCTAAAAGCAGAAGTGTTGACAGGGCTGGCAACTATAAAGCTAGAATTCCTTAACCAGGAAGTATCGGTAGGGTATCAAAACAAGACCATCGGTAGAAGAGACAAGCAGCAACAAGAAAGGCAAAGCGACAAGCAAGACACTAGGGGCAAAACCAAACTGCAACCACGAAGCTAGTGGGAGTAACTGAATGTACTTGTAATTGTAGCATATGTCTAAAAGCACTATGTAACCCATCCGAGGTAGCCATTTTCAAAGTGTTAGCTCACCTCGAATGGCCCTTCTACTTTTATATTTAAGTATTTGATTTTTACCTTAGCATGATAAAGTCAAATTCTGTTGGATAAGTAATAATGATACAAACACGAAGCATGGTAAGCTCCAGATGGTTCGCTACCTCCGGATATTAGTAAAAGAACACACTTACCCATACACACGAAACACGTATGGGAAGGCAAAGTTGAAACATAAAAACTTTAGCATAAGGACAAAGGAGGAGACACAGTGATCCCCTCTTTCCAGGCGAATATCTCCGATGAACAACAACGCCATGGAGAGAACATACAACAACAAGGGAGGAAGGAAATACAAGCAACTTGTAATGTATGCGAACATAGCTAATAAACATTTGCTCTGGTAGATGAGGTGGTCTGGATGTAATCGCCCGGACCATACAAAAAACATATAACAGGAACAAACATAAGGCGTTTTGGGGCATAAACCAATGCTAAAGTGCTAGATACGAACGTATAAACATTACAAACAAGCTATGAGAAACAAACCAGCGTACCAAAGAGTGGATAATATTAAAAGGGAAATTATATTACAAAGTACCTATTACAAGCCGAATGAAGGCGGCAATACAATTATCCGAACGTAGTCGGTGGTTACACAAAGAAAGTAAAACAATACTTAACGAACTAGTAACCAGGCAAGTTCAAGGGCCGGGCATGATAGTATGATGTCTGCTTCGGAAAGCAATATTTAGCCCATTGAACCTACGGAGGCTTGACCAGCTATACTACAGGTCCCAAGGGGAAGCCATTCGGCTTAGGGCGGGTGGCATGACTCAGGATCCACTGGATGGACAACAACACATCTACAGTCAGTTTGCCCCAAGCTCGGAGCAACAAGTGTTCTCTGGCATACCACGCGCCCCTCTCCTAACAGAAAATGGACTTAAAAAACAAAAAAAAGAAAGGAAAGAAAAAGGAAAAAGCTAGAAACCTAAACCCCAAAAGGGGAACAACAACCTCTTCAACAGTAGAAGAAGGACCAGAACCATCACCTTTCTCACCAGCAGAAAGGGCCACAACAACATCGGTAAGGCCGGAGGAAACACACTCCGACCCTACCATGGTCACTTCAACAACATCATCCAAAACATAAGAAGTACCCTGCACAAAAACACCTTCAGACTTAGAATAGGCAGCACCATCAGTCATCTCAAGATCCGACCCATCAACCGCAACACTCACCTGCTCCTCATTCTACTCCAAAGCAACGGTAGAGGAGGCAGGGACAACATTAGCATACAACTCTAAGGATTTGGAAACAGGTGTCATGATCGACTCCTTTGCAATAGGAGGAGAAACACGAGTATCCCTTGGAATAGGGACATTGGCCGGATGAACCAATTTCTCAGGTTCAAGCTGAAGGATAACCGATAGAGGTTCAGCATCATACTCAAAAATCTTGTTAAGAAAAGCATAGTCAGTTTGAGAAACAAGGGGGAAGCTTCAGCAAGCCTTTCCTGAGCACCAGGCATGAAATTAACCATCTTTTTTAACACATCAGCAAACTTATCCTTAGTCTGATGCATACTCAACCCACGCTCAAATCTAGCAGCCAAAGACAAGAGTTCACCTTGAACTCTACTAAACTCATCAGAAGCAAGAAACTTTTGGACCAAACCTTGGAATTGGCCCCAGAAGAAGGAAAAAAATCTCGGAGGAGTAGCCTTTAGCCGCAGAATCTCCTCATCCCTTTCAGTTTCAAGAATAGTAGCTTGATTAAGAGCGGCGGAAAGACAAGACAACTCAGAATGCAAATTATCTAGACTTTTACTAAGGGACTTAATCTTCTTCTTCCTCTCCTTTCCCTTGGCCTTGGACTTGGCAAAAGAAGCATCAGAGGTACCAAGCTTATCATTAAGTCTAGAAACCCGCTTCTTTAAGGCAGACACTTAAAGTTCCAGCCCAGTCAAGCCAACAACCTTCTCCTCATAACCCTTCAGCATGGAATCTGTTGATAACACATACTCATGATGAGATTGATTCAACCCATGATAGCGAGCAAGAAGCTCGCCACCATGCGACATCATCATACAGTGCAACACACTTATCTTTGCAGTTAATTGATCATCGGACAAACCCTCAACTCGAACCATCTCTCCTGGTGTGGGAAACTAATCAACAATAGTCTTACAAATAGTAGGATCCTTAAAAACCTCCTTCATTAGAACTCCAAAAGTAGGTCGGTAGGGAGCATCTCACTCCTCCTGAGTAAACTCATAATTCCCAGCAACACCATCCTCAAGATAAGTGGCATAATAAGGACCAGCGGAAAAGGGGAAGAAGTCCGTATGAATAGCATCACCGGAAACATCCCTAAATGAGGGAGCAGGTCCGGAGGACGGTCTCTGTCAGCTTACACCACCAAAAGGTGCAGCAACATCATCAACCATAATGCCCCTACCCCGAGAGTCTGTAAAATAAAAACACAATAAGACAAAGAAAGAAGACAGGGAAGAAAAAAACTTAGAAATAAAAAACACTTACCTTGGGTGTTAGAGCCTTCAACAGTAGGAGCAACGGAGCTCCTACCCTGGTTCCCTGAGGAAGGGATCACTGCAGCAGAACGAAGAGGAGTAACCAATGGAATCTCCACGCAAGCATCATCATCATCACTTTCATCATCATCACCTGCAAACAAACTAGGCCGAGTAGTACTACCGGATGATTGAGCCAAGGCATACCTAGTACGCTTAGCAACATGGCTTGAAGCGGCACCAAAAGTAGAGGCCTTTTCCTTTTAAGAAGCTTCGGCCTTAGCAAGAATCTTGGAACTAGGGGTACCAGCGGCAAGATCCTCTAGAGTAGGGTTCGGGATAACAACATTGGCCGCATCAGGGGGAGTGCAGTAAAAGAGAAGCCTTTGAAGGGTTGGCCTAACATCCAAATGAGGCTCCTCTTGGACCTTAGCACCGGTCCACTCAGGAAGGCAGAGAAAATCATGAATACCTATAACTGCAAAAAGAACAACAACAATAAATGCAAGCAATAGAAGTCAAGGACATAACGCAAAATAGTTACAAACCAACCCCATACCATTTCCATCGGTACCCCAAAGCACCGGATTACAGAAACGGTTCTTCCAAACTTGACTCAACCCAGACAAAACCAATACACCCTTAGGCATATCCCTCAACTTTATAACATGAGCGCTCAGACGGCGCACATCATCCATGTTAAAAGAACCAGCAGCAGGCCTTGGATCATCAATAGCCGCGTCCGGATGTCTCCAAACCATAGCATCCAGAATAGCTTGCCGATCAATTAAAAAGAAGCCACTCTTCTAATGCTTCATACAAGAACGGTTGTCATCAATACAGACCGGAGAAGGGGCACGGCGCTTGGCAAATGAAAACCAATCACCTTGTTTGCACAAAGTCTGGAAAACCCTAAATAAGGTCATCGTCAGCTCTATCTGCAAGGACCGACACATCACCTCAAAGGTAATAACCTTATTAAGACCTAGAGGACCCAACTAAGAGAAGTGGACCCTGTAATGTTTGATAAGGGCCAGGAGGAACAAAGAAAAAGGAATTTGAACACTAGAAAAATCAAAGATCCGATGATAAATACCAATGGCATCATCCGAAAGCTCAGACATCACAAATTCTTCTAAGGGTAGCCAAGGGTGGAGATCACGGGGAATTTTGTATTTGATGATTAGATCGTTTGGGTCATCCGGGGTGAGTCGAGAATGATATAGATCCATATCTTTTTTAGCCATAATTGAAAAAGTAAGAGGGAAAGAAAAAGATACGTAGGAAAGTAAAGAATCCGGAGCAAGGTAAGCAGCGGGCAGAAAACAAAAACAATATCTCCAGAAACGATGTGTGTTTTTACTAAAGCAGGGGTAAAGCAAAAAGTAAAAAAAGAGACTGCTATTTATAAGGAAAGAAGGAAAAGACACGACGGTTGGAAAATTATCACCTGACACGTTGTAAAGAAAGTGTATGGACAAAAAGCAAGCCACGTCCGCATAAGCAGAACATTAATGACGTAAAAGCACATTTAAGTCTAGCACTAACATGCTAGCTTGGAAAATACTAGACTGGGGGGATATGATGAGGTACAGTCTCCCCCGGAACATCCGAAGGAGAAATACAACTTAGATACTCCTACTAAACTACCACGGGCTAAACCAAACAAACGCTCCAGAGATGCTGACTTGTCGAAGGACAAATCAGGTCCGGAGTCACCACTAGAATTTCGGAGAAGCTGGTATGTCGAAGGATATATCAGGTCCGGAGTTATTAGCTCCGTCCTAATGCAGCGATGTCAAAGGACAATCAGACAAAGGTACAGTCCTTGTGAAGCACCACTATCCTTGGAAGGACACGTTGCCGACTAGTTGTACCAAGAGAGAGCCCCATGGTTATGTCTTGTAGCGAATCCTAAATAGTATAAAGGGATGGCTCATTTTCCTAGGACGGGACACAACACCTTTTCGGACCATACTTTAGATTCTTCGCATTTATCTCACAATCATTGTACTTACTCTCACGCCGGAGTTGGTCCCGGACTCACACCCCGAGGCGAGCTAACGATGTTCTTTCTTTTTTTTAGCTAGGAGACAAAGGACTATGCTCCAGAGTAACCAAGCTGAACTCGATCTTTATTACCGCTGATATAACACCCCGTGTTTTAGGGTCATTAACGTCGTCAATAAATTCACTATGTATTTTTTTAGTATTGTACGCGTTTGCTTTTAATCGTAATCGTTAAGTTAAATAGCGTAAGCTAAAAATGATCATTCAACGTAAACGGGCATCAAACAATTAAATGTTTACATCAAGCAAGTGTTAAGTAATTATTTTGAGGATAATTATTAACATTGTTCATTTTATTTTATTGGTTACGTAAATTGTGTACGTTTCGCGATAAAATTACGTTTAGGCATACCCGGAACCACATTAATTAATCTACACTTCAACAAATGCCCATTTTTATACCCAATACCCAAAATTTTATTAAACTTTACCCATGTTAACAATGTTAGTCATATAGTTTATAAAAATAAACTAACTAAAATTTACATGTTACCATTTATATACAACTACACCTTGTATAATGACTTTAAACTTTCAAGTATAAGTAGATATTGTGTACAAATATCTAAGACACACATTTTGGTCTTTCTCCCCCTATACACGGCAACAACAACATTAGGGTCAAGAAACACACAAACTTTCCCACCTGGTCTTTGTACAACACTACCTTATTAAACCTTATGTCTTTCAACTAGCAACATTGACCACTATGCTTCCTTAAATTCCTCCCATTGTTTTCTTGGTCTTGGTCAAGAGTTTCAAGTACTTTGACTAGCCTAATTGATATAAACACACATCATATTTCCTTAGCAAAAATCAAACAAAATCTCTCCCTTTTCCTTCTTTGATAGCCATGACAAACAAAACCCCCTTAAATAATTCATACAAATTATTTTCCAACATATACAAGTAATCCCACATCATATATAAGATACCTCAAGGTGTTTTGAAGGGTTGGTTAAGCATTTGCATGGTTTAAGCAAGTTATTGCAAGATTAGGGTTTTGTGGTTAATTAGGGTTTCAAATCTTGCAAGCTAGGGTTTAAAATCTAAACAAGGGTTTAGAGCATATTTCTCATCATCATACATCACTCTAAGGTTATCTAAAAGCCTTCATCTTTTCATTTTCATGATTTTATGTGTATATGATGCTCATATAGTTAATCACCATTTAGGGAATGTTAACATGTAAAATGGAATTTTACTTGTGATTATGGTTTTGTACACTTTTACATATGTTATGTTGTTGGTAATATCAATTTAAAAGTAATATAAGTGTTGTACCATGATGGTTTAAGTATAAAAAGTGTATATACAAATTAGGGTTTTTAGAATATACTTCAATAAGTTACAAGTTAAAAGTGTTGTAAATGACTTGTTAAGACTTGTGAGTCTTGAACATTTGGACAATGATGACCTATGGATACTATTATATGTCAGCATATGTATAATAAATGGTTTATAAAAGGCTTGTGGTAAGTTACTAAGTTGAAAAGTATATAAAACAACTTATATAAACAAGTATACACATTGATTTCAAAGGGGCTATTTTGGTTCGTGTATGGTGACAGCCATATTATGTTTTATAAAGATAATACATCTCATGACGATTCCAAATATGTAAAGACCTCTAAAAACCGCCTTGAAAACGAAAAATGATACGGCAAATATACGTTTTACGTTAATACCGGGTTTATAAAAGTAAATTTTAAAAAACAAGTTATCAAATACTTATGATATATAAAGTTTAGTATTTTTCACAGATCACAAATGATTTTAGGATTCTAATACAATTTGGATCATAATTTTTGGATCAATAACGAAAGAGTAATGAATTACGCGAGATTATATACTTAAATGTATAAAAATACTTTTATAAAACTATTTTTATAAGAGTTACTATTCACCTCAGTAAATAGAATTTTGAAAACATTATTAATATGATAGAACCTTTTAATAACAAAGACGTACTCGAAAGAATCGCTAAAAACGGAGCTATAACGAATAAAATACGACATTTACGGGTTTTACGTTAATTAAAGTTATAAAAATAAGTTTATAACTGGTATGAACAGTAAAAATCACTGTTCATCAGAGGACTAAAAATATGAAAATGTCAAATTTTGATAACTCGTCTTAATACGAAAGCGTGGACATAAGAAACGCAAGAAACGGACTTGAAACGTGAAAGTTATGTCATTTTTACCAAAGGTATATTTATAAACGTTTTAACTTTATAAATATGATTTCACTAAAACAATTAGATGGTGATTAGCTATATAGAATTATATATGGTAGTAGTTACCCAATGTGATTAGTACTTATACGACCTATATTGGATTAGGTTGCACTCGATCATTACCGTGACACATTTTTTGTGATACACTTGATATACGCTCACTCAAGGTGAGTTCATAGCCTCGCGCTTTACATGATCTGTTTTATATGTTTTTGGGGTGAGAAACATGCACTGTTTTATAATTGGACACAAGTGGATAAGTTTTACATTATGATTACGTGTTGCCTAAGTAGCGATAACCCAAGTTGAGCCCATTATCATGAACTGTCAGTTACTGGATTATGAGCGCGAATGTTATGAATAGATCTATTGGGATTGACATCCCCGTTCGGGTGATTAGCTATCACTGGACAAACGAACGTATACCATGTCGAACATAGGATGTTGCGGGTTAGAACATCACCACGGGCAATGTAGGCCATTTATATGGTATTCATTTATGTCGAGCTTCAGTGTCATGAGCTTAGGGCAACGTAATTACATTTATATGATGTCTGCATCTGTTGCATTATCATACACTTGGGAAATCTTGTGGTCCTACATTATACGCTTTATCAAACCTATGAATTCACCAACATTATTGTTGAGGTTTTAAAGCAATGTTTTTTTAGGAGGTCAATAAGCACGAGGTGCAAGGGATACATTGGTGGTTTTGATTTGGATATCATGCATTAAAGATTTTGTCGCATTACATTTTGTATATCTGTTATGGGCTAGAAATATTTGTAATTTGAACAAGTGAAGCTTCGGGCTTATGTAACAAATACTTTGTTAAATCTAATGTATCGGTTTTAAACGACTTTTTGGTCGTTCTATATATATCTTATGTTATTGATCATTGAAGTAACACGCCCCGGACCCTTATTCTGCTGCGACCCAATTTGGGGGTGTTACAGCTGAGGTCACTTTTATCAAGCTCAAGCAGCCCATGTAAATTTACCTCAACAAACACATATGGGAAGGCTAAGTTAAACACGAAAACTTTAGAATAAGGCCGAAGGAGGAGACACAGTGATCCCCTCCTTCCGGGCAAACAACTCCGATGAACAACAACATCATGGAGAGAACACATAACAATTAACGGGGAAGGAAATACGAGCAACCTGTAATGTGTACGAACATAGCTAATAAACATTTGCTCTGGTATATGAGTTAGTCCAGACATGATCGTCCGGATCATACAAAAAACATATAACAGGAGGAAACATAAGGCGTTTGGGGCATAAACCAATGCTAAAGTGCTAGATACAAAGGTATAAACATTACAAACAAGCTATGAGAAACAAACCGGCGTACCAAAGAGTGGATTACATTAAAAAGGAAATTACATTACAAAGTACTAATTACAAGCTGAACGAAGCCGGTAATGTTAACCGAACGTAGTCAGCAGTTACATAAAAAGGAAAGCAAAACAATACTTAACAAGCTAGTAACCAGGCAAGTCCAAAAGCTAGGCGTGATAGTACAATTTCAAAAATGGAAAGCAATATTTAGCCCATTGAACCTACGGAGGCTTGACCAGCTATACTACAAGTCCCAAGGGGGAAGCTATTCGGCCTAGGGTAGGTGCCATGACTCAGGATCCGCTGGATGGACAACCATACAGCTACAATCAGTTTGCCCCAAGCTCGGAGCAACAAGTGTTCTCCGGCATACCACGCGCCCCTCCCCTAACAGAAAATGGACTTACAAAAAAAAGGAAGAAAGGAAAAACTAAGTCTAAACCCTAGAGGAGTTAGGAGCAGCCTTTTCACCAGCAGCAGAAGAGGGAACCAAACCATCACCTTTCTCACCAACGGAAAGGGCAACCACAACATCATTAAGGCCGGAGGAAGCACGCCCCGACCCTACCTCCACCAACTCCACATCATCCTCAAGAGCGACATAAATACCTGACACAAACGCATGTCCGGACTTAGCAGCAACAGTGTCATCAGTCATCTTTGGTTCTGACCCGTCAACCTCAGCATTTACCATCTCCTCATTATGCTCAGAAGCAACAGCGGAAGCAGTAAGATTAATATTAGCAGACAACTCCAAGGATTTAGAAGTAGGTGTTACAGTCGACTCATTTGTGGTAACACGATCATCCTTTGAAGGGGGGGGGGGGGCGTTAAAGAGAAACACGAGCATCCCTTGAAGGGGGGACGTTGGCCAGACGAGCCAATTTTTTAGGCTCAAGCTGAAGGATAACCGATAGAGGTTCAGTAGCATGCTCAGAAATCTTGTTAAGAAAGGCATAATCAGTTCGAGCAACAAGGGGGAGGCTTCAACAAGCCTATCCTGTGGACTAGGCATGAAATTAGACGTCTTCTTCAACACAGTAGTAAACTCATCCTTAGTCTGATGCATACTCAAACCGCGCTCAAATCCAGCATTGGCAGCCAAAGAAAGGAGTTCACCCTGAACTCTACTAAACTCATCAGAAGCAAGAAACTTCCTGACCCAATCTTGGAACTGGCCACGGAAGAAGGATGAAAACTCCAGAGGAGTCATGTTTAAGCGAAGGATCTCCTCATCCTTCTTAGCCTCAAGCACAGTGGCCTGATTAATAGCGACAGATAGATGAGCCACCTCGGCATACAGATTATCTAAACTTTTAGTAAGGGACTTGATCTTTTTCTTCCTCTCCTTTCCCTTAGCCTTGGACTTGGCAAAAGAAGCATCGGAGGAATCAAGTTTATCGTTAAGCCCAAAAACCTGCTTCTTCAGGGTAGATACTTAAAGTTCCAACCCCGTAGCACCAACAACCTTCTCCTCATAACTGAACATACTCATGATGAGACTGAAGCAAACCACGATAACGAGCAAGAAGTTCACCACCATGAGACATCATCATACAATGTAGCACACTCATCTTTACAGTCAACTGATCCTCAAACAACTCTTCAACTCGGACCATTTCACCGGGAGTAGGAAACTGATCCACCACAGTTTGCAAATAACAGGATCCTTAAAGACTTCCTTAGTCAGAACCCCGAAAGTAGGCCGGTACGGATCATCCCACTCCTCACGAGTAAACTCGTAATTCCTAGCAACGCCATATTGAGGATAGGTGGCATAATATGGACCAACATAAAAAGGAAATAAATCTGCATGAATGGCATCTCCGAACACATCCCTAAACGAAGGAACATGGTCGGAGGATGGTCTCGGTCAGCTCACACCAATGGACGGTGTAGCAGCATCATCGACCATGATGCCCTTACTACGAGAATCTAGAAAATAGAGACACAGTAAGACAAAGAAAGACGATCAGGGCGAAAACAAACTAGAAATAAAAAACAGTTACCTCGGGTGTTAGGACCTTCAGCAGTGGGAGCAGTAGAGCTCTGACCCTGGTTCCTTAAGGAAGAGATCACAGCAGCAGAACGAAGAGGAGTAACCAATGGAATCTCAACACAGGCATCATCATCACCATCACTTTCATCATCATAGTCACCCACAAACAAACTAGGGCGAGTAGTACTACTGGACGATTGAGCCAGGGCAGACCTAGTACACTTGGCAACATGGCTTGAAGTGGTACTAGAAGTAGAGGCCTTTCGCTTATGAGAAGCTTCAGCCTTAGCAAGAATATTGGAACTAGGGGTACCAACGACAAGATCCTCTAGAGTAGGATTCGGGATAACAACATCGACCGCAGCAGAAGAAGTGCAGTAAAAGGGAATCCTTTGAAGGGTCAGCCTAACATCAAGATGAGGCTCCTCTTGGACCTCAACACCGGTCCACTTAGGAAGGCATAGAAAATCATGAATGCCCATAACTGCAAAAAAGGAAAACATCAATGAATACAAGCAACAAAAGGCAAAAATACAACAAAACATAGTTCAAGCCCACCCCCATACCATTTCCATCGACAACTCGAAGTACCGGATCACAAACACGGCTCTTCCAAACACGAATCAACCCAGCTAAAACTAACACACCCTCAGACATATCCCTTAGCTTTATAACATGTGCACTCAAATGGCGCACATCAGCCATACTAAAAGAACTAGAAGCAGGCCTTGGATCGTCAATAGCTATGTCCGGATGTCTCTAAACCATAGCATCTGGAATATCCCATTGATCAATTAAAAAGAAACCACTCTTCTAGTGCTTTATGCAAGAGCGATTATCATCAATACAGACTGGAGAAGGAGCACGACGCTTGGCAAATGAAAACCAATCACCTTGTTTGCACAAAGTCTGGAAAACCCTAAACAAGGTCACCGTTGGCTCTATCTGCAAAGATCAACAAAGCACCTCGAAAGTAATGACCTTATTAAGACCTAGAGGACCCAACTGTAATGTTTGATAATGGCCAAAATAAATGAAGAAAAAGGAATGCGAACACCAGAAAAATCAAACATCCGACGATAAATACCAATGGCATCGTCCGGAAGCTTAGACATCACAAATTCCTCTGAGGGTAGCCGAGGGTGAAGGTCACGTGGTATCTTATATTTAATGATCAGACCATCCAAATCATCTTGGGTGAGTCGGGAATAGTACAAATCCATATCTTTTTTAACCATAATTAAAAAAGTAAGAGGGAAAGAAAAAGGTACCTAGGAAGGGGAAGAATCTGGAGCAAAGTAAGCAGCGGCAGAAAACAAAAACGATAGCTCCGAAAACAATATGTGTTTTTACTATAGCAGAAATGTAAAAAAGGGGGCTGCTATTTATAGGGAAAAGAGGAAAAAACACGATGGCTGGGAAGTTATCACATGACACATTGCAAAGAAAACATGTGGACAAAAGCCAAGCCACATACATAACATTAATGACACAGAGCACATTTAAGTCTAGCACTGACAAGCTTGCTTGGCAGATACTAGACCGGGGGGACATGATGAGGTATAGTCTCCCTCGGACGTCCGAAGAAGAAACATAAGCTTAGATACTCCTGCCAAAACAACATGGGCTAAAACTAAATAAACGCTCCAGAGAAGCTGACTTGTCGAAGGACATATCAGGTTCAGAGTCACCACCAGAACTCTGAAGAAGCTGGTATGTCGATGGACATATTAGGTTCGGAGTTATTAGCTTCGTCCTTATGCAGTGGTACCAAAGGACAATCCGACAAAAGTACAGTCCTTGCGAAGGACCACTGTCCTTGGAATGCACGTAGCCGATAGATCGTACCAAGAGAGAGCCCCACAATTATGTCTTGTAGCGAATCCCAAATAGTATAAAGGGAGAGCTTATTTCCCCAAGATGATACACAGAACACCTACTCCGAACCATACTTTGAATATTCTCCGCATTTATCTCATACCACCATACTTACTCTTACGCCGGAGTTGGTCCTGGATTCACACCCCGGGGCGAGCTAACGGTGTTCTTTCTTATTTTCAGCTAGGAGACGAGGGACTAAGCTCCAGAGGAACCAAGCTGATCTTGATTTTCGTTACCGCTGAGGTCATTTTACCAAGCCCAAGCAGCCCACGTAAATTTACCTCAACAAGAAGCAACTCGAAAAGAATAACAAAGCCAGAATGACTATTTACAACGCCCTACCGCGTAAAGAGTACGAGTGAGTCTTCATGTGTAAAATCGTCAAAGAAGTATGGCATACACTCATCATCACTCACCAAGGCAATTCACAAGTTAAGAATTGCAAGATTGATCTTCTCAATCAAGAATACTGATGCATATTTTCTTTTAATAGATCAGGTTTTAATTTATAAACTGCAAACTTCCTAAGATCTATATACATACCAACGAGCAGTGTACTCGGTCGCGTATAGTGAACCTTAAGGTAAGTCCGAGGTCGACCCTAAGAGCTAAGTGTTAGGGCTTCTAACTTGAGGTAATCTGCTTTTAAACTAGAAAGATATTTGAATTATCACGTTTGAATTGAGAGAATGAAAACTTAATCGAAATGTTCTAAATGTAATCAAGGGAAAGAAACTGTGCAATCTTGGTTACTTCTTAATTAACGCAATGGGTTAATTTAATCCTCTAGTTTAGGGAAATCTAGGATAGAATGGTCATCTTATCCTAACTTATAATTGCGGAATCCCAGTCACATTGGTCATAGTAACCGAGATTTTGTCCCACTAGTCATGGTACGCGAGTATCATATTTGACATCTAAACACCTATTAGTGGTCTCTAACAAGTATTATCTCACACTTATGATCAAAATATGACAGCCAAAAGATATCCCAATAGAGCAATAATTAATCTAGAAAATTAAATCACAATGATAAAAAGAGTAACACATGGAATGCTTACCCAATTATCATGTTCATACAATAAAAATCACGATCAATAATGAAAGTAATTAAGAACATAAATATTGATAATCAAACCAAACTATGATGATGATGTTGTTGTTTTCTCCTCTCGATCGAACCGAAAACCTTGTTGGCTCCCTTTTTCCTTCCCGTTGTCGTCGACCCCAATAAGGGACGAATCGGCCTAAAAAGGCCACCAACCTAGAATAGAATATGCCTCCAATTGATATCATGCGT
>BQNB010056293.1:0-22926 GCA_026074375.1 Tanacetum coccineum | reverse complement strand
AGCTCAGAATTGGGAGGTGAAGCATCGACATAACCGATGTCCTCACCGTAGGGAGAATCATCATCACTCGAAGTAGAATCATCGTTAGAATCGACGATAACCTCAGAATGATCTTTAGAAGCTTCAAAAGGTGTGTGATAGTCACAAAGAGGCACATCACACATTTTGTCGGGAATACCCTCGGACTCACATGGGATCGGGACAAGCTCCTCAACACTAGACTTTATTACTTCGTCTAATTATCTTGCCGTAATAGTGTCAAGATGCTCATCCTCCATTATGAGAGAGTCAACGGGCTCCTCGGTTAATAAAACAGGTGTGACTGCAACACACGGAGGAAGTCTAGAAATAATAATATCTTTCAAGGGAATAGAACTTTCCTCGTCATCGTCATCATCGTAGCAAATGGGAATCTTCCAATATCGATCTTTAGCCGCTTGATCTTCCGCAATTCGCTTTTCTTCTTCCTTCTTTTGCATATATTGACCAACCATATCACATATGGATGTCATTTGCTCCATAATCTTATTTTGAGAATTAATAAGCTCATTTTGAGCATTGAAGATTGGATGATTGACGGTATATTGTGGGGGTTGAAATTGGTCAAAACCAGAATAATTAGAATCATAACATGGATTAGGCTCGTAATAATTCATCGGTTGACATTGAAAAGTCTCGTGGGGACCCCCACAATCTCCACAACCAAGATATTGTTGTTGAAAATTTTGAAAAATTTTGTGGAGGGTGGTTTGCAAAATTTAGAGAATCGTTAGAAGAGTACGGAGTTGAAAAATTGATTTGTGTTCTATTTCCAACAATACAATAAAAACAAACTCCATCATATTCATTACAACCACATTGTTGGCACGTACCCAAAAGACATTGTTGTTGCAAACTTTGCAAATTTTGTAGGATCTCATTAAGGTTTTGATTGTAGCATGGTTCTGGATTAGAGATAATCGGAATTTGCGGTGGACAATTGTAACCATAATGAGCACCTTTCCCACAAGACTTACAAGTACATCGTTGACAAAAGATATCGTCTAATGAATCACCACACTCGTAACAACAATTGTGGTTAATTTGTGGAAGACTTCGTGAAGAATTTTGACCGGGGTCTTGATTGAAGATGAATGGCTCTTGTGGTGCACTAACAATGTTAGTGTTGTCATTGGATGACTCAAAAGTGTTTAAAATTTTGTTTTCATCATGAATTGTATACCAACCTTCATTCAAACACTTTCGCACAAAAGCACAAGATCGACAATTTAGACCATCAACCGGGTTTCCACAAGTTGCACAATTCTGAGGAGGTTTAGGAACAAGAATCTTGTCTTCAAGACTCCCTTTTGAACAACCACAGTTTCTAGTGTACAAAGCTCCACAAGACATGCATTCTTTAATCGAGAAGAGGGGGTTCAAACGATGATCGAGTGATGCCATAAGAATTAAACAAATTAGAGGGTTAATGAAAAGAATTAAATGGATAAGAAGAAAAAGAAGATTATTTTTGGTTTTTAATCTAATTTTAACGGACAATGAGATAGACAACTTGAACCAAATAATCAAACTTACTTCACGGTAGCTCTTAAAAATTTTACTTTTTAAGGTGAGCCGTACATCGCAAGTGACACAAATGGTAAGTTTTTGAATCTTTGATTCGAGTTGGGAACTTATTATGGATAATACCTCAATTGAAGGTATTATTTGTTGGTGTTCTTTTACCAACTTTGTTTATTTTATTTTTTATTATGGACAATTTTTTATATTTTTGATTTTTTTTATATGATAATTATACTAAAAGAAAAGAAAAATATTTTTTACTTTTTATATTTTATAATTTTTTTTATTTTTTATTTTTTAACAAAAACAAAACTTTCAAAAATGAAAGGGTCTTCAAATTACGATCAACAAACTTCAAACGAGAGAATCTTAATCACAAATCCCCGGCAACGGCGCCAAAAATTGATTCGTCAGAATCTATATATACGTAATAATAAAATATAATATATGATGGAAAATTACCAATTTACCCTTGAGGACAAAGGTAAAAAGGAAAATCTTCACAAATATATATAATATAATACGTATATAAACCGGGAAGTATGATTCCCGGGTCGTTATCCCCCAACGATTTGTGAAATTGAAACCACGTTTGATGTTCGGACAATGATTTGAATTGAAGACAAAGATTGATTTGATTATCTACTTTTAAAAATTAAAATAAACAAATTATAACAATTAAGCACGAAGACAAATAATGGGAAACCAAATTTTAATTAAAAACGCAAAACGAGACCCCTAAACGGAGGTTAAAAACCTTAAATTTCTAAAATTAAACCTAACTTAAAATTTTCTTTTTAAATGGACTCTATTTGACTAAAAAGTAAGTTTAAAGAAAAGTAGAACAAAAACGGAGTTGAAATCAGCCTTAAAACACGAAAAACGAGATCGGGAACTGATTGAGCAGTTTTATACCCGTAAAATATATATAGAATATAATACTTTAAAAGAGAAATTAAGAAGATTACCAAGTTACCCTTGATAAAATTCACTCTCAAAATTATATATAATATAATATATAATACGTATATTAAACCGGGTAAGTATGATCACCCGGGTCGTTTTCCCAAATGACTAGTGAAATTGAAACCACGATTAGGTTCGGATCCTGATTTGAATGGAACAAAGATATTTTGGATAAGCTATTACTACTAAATAAGAAATAACAAGTAAAACGACAATTAAGCAAATGGACTAAAATTTAACCCTAAAAATGTAAACTAAAATTCACTAAAAAAATTCCGAGAATTATTAAAAATAAAAGCCCTAATTTTTTTCTTTTTATAAAAGTTTAATTAAACTAATTAAAAATTAAACCTAATTACTAATTAAAACTAATAAGCTTAATTAACAACTTAACTAATGGACTAATGGTGCAAAGATCTAAGAGACTAACGGAGAAACTAACAGACTAACGGAGGGACAACTTAGTAAACAACTAAATTCAAAAGTTACACTATCTACCCTGAGAATCTACCCCGATCACAAATTAAGTCCAATAAGCATTCGAAATTTTAAAGAGCTTAAAATGAAAAACTCAAAGAAGCAAAGTTGTAAAGGAAGCTAGTGGGAACAAAATTAATAAAGGCTACTTGGGCTGAAACTCACAAATAAGCTCAAAAAGAGCTTAACTTAAAACTGTTTACAGAAAGTGAGGTTTTGGGCTTATTTTTACTTAAACAGCCATAAAATACTCAAATAAAGCTTAAATCTAAAAAGGAAAAGTGATTTAGAAAGCTTATGATGTGCTTATTCTAAAAATGAAAAGAAATTAAAGCTTAAACTACTTTTATGCTACTGAAATTGATCATGAAATAAGCAAACTCAGGAAATAAGCAAAGTAACACAAAATCCAAATAAGCTAAAAACCTTAATAAGCTACACTAGACTTTAAAACTTTATGGACTTATCAAACTACTTATTATCTATCTAAATAAGCTATAAAATCTAGTCTTTTAAGCTAAATTAACAAATTAAAATTCTAAAGTTTCTAAGTACTGTTTTTGGAATTTTCAGGTTTTTTATGACTTTTGACAGCTAAATAAGCTAAGACAATAAGCTAGAAAACAAAATTAAAGACTTAAACTATATTAAGCTATATTAAAACTCAAGTCCTACAAAGTTTGATAAGCTAAATCCTAAAATTACTGTTCTAAATTAAACTAAGAACACAGCAGTACTAACTGAGGTTAGTACTGCTAGTGTAAAAGTTCAGCAGTACTTTCAAGTGAAAGTACTGCTGATGCAATTTGACTTTTAAGAACAAAATTAAGCTATGAAATAAGCTAGAAAATGAAAACTAAAACTAAATTCATAATAAGCTATAACTAAACTTAACCTGCTAGTGTAGAATTTGAGAGTGCACTAAACCAAACACCCCTTTTAGATTATGACAGATTTGAGAAAAACTCTTTAAGAGAAATCTAATGAACAAATACTAAATACCAGATAAAAACTAGCTTAAAACAAACTTAGTGCACTAAACCAAACACCCCTTTTAAAACTTATGACAGAATTTGAGAAAAGCTTTTTAAGAGAAATCTAATGAACAAGGTTTTTAACTCAGACAAATTAACAGATTTTAAAAATCTACTTTTAATAAGCATGATTTAACATTTAAATAAGCAATTAATCTAAGTTATAAACTATTTTACTATATTTTTGTTTTTTTTAGCGGTTTTTAAGACAGTTATTGGAAAATCTATGATTTTAACTAGAAAATTGAAAACAGATAAACAACTATGAAGATTTAGTTGATAAACTCAAATGGAGTTCATATAGCAAAGAGATAAGCAATAAGCAGATCTAAACATAGCAAGCAATACTATCATTATTTAAAACTAGAATTTAAAGGAAAATGAAGAGCAATTATAAACTCCTACTAGCTAAACCGAGGACTTAATAAGGCAGAGCTACAAGGCTCCTAGCTTATTAGATAAGCTTAGAGTTATAGTCTTGGGGATTCTTCCTATTTATGATCCCCTTCAAAAAGCTTAATCATTTAAGATCCATGATAGATTTAACTGATTTAAGGTTTAGATAAGATTAATACTGAATTCAAACAGGCTCTAGTCAGATTATAGACTTGAAAGAGCATATTATGGCTTTATATAAAGAGGTTTAAGAAGATTTAAGTAAACACTGACTTTTATTAACTAGAACCTTGACTTAATTTACTGAAAAGAGAATAAAAACGATTTTAAGGAAAATAAGCTAAAACAATTAAACTAAAAATTTTAAATTAAAATGATATTTAAACATATACTTGACATATTAGGATGTTTACATGATATAAACATAGATATAGATGGCATTGGTAGGTTGTATGAGCTCGTTTACTTTAGTTATGTAAACTATGTTACATAATGGAATAAAGCGAAAAATTTCCTGTAAAAAGGCAGTATATACTTTAATAGATGGATAGTACATTGCATCTAATTTAATAGATGGATATTTACATTGATGAAAATTACGGGTTGTTGTACCTTTTATATAGAAATATTCCCTTTTTGAATATTATCGCGAAGAAAGTGATGGTAAATCTTAAGGTGTTTTGTTCGTGAGTGTTGAACGGGATTCTTACTTATGTCTATAGCCCCTTTGTTATCACCCATTATGTTGAGAATCGTTTAGCCCATCTAGGATATAATAACATTGAACGACATGAAGCACAATGGAATAACAAATAAGAACATCAATGTTATCACAAGGTTTTCTTTATTGATCTACTAATAAACTATAAACTAATAAACTAGCTAACTACTAATACACACGATTTCTTTGTGTGTCTAGACTCTCATTGGAGAAGTCTAACTATGAATGGATACTGGAAACCTATGTCTATGATCTCTTTATATAGGGAGAGATCATGACTCACAAAGGAAGATAATTAATAGATAAGGAAACTATTTAAATTACATTAAACCACATTAAGATGTTTCCTAATCTTTATCCTGTAGAATATTTGACCAAATCTTCATTCCTTTGTAGAATTCCTCCTTTGCCTTTTAAGTCCTTCATCTTTCATATGTTTTGTCTTATCAACTCAAGTATAATTCCCAACAATCTTCCCCTAGTTGATAATGACAAAACCATATAAGCACAAACTTCCCCTGAAGCTAAAATATATGAAAGATATAGACTTCCCCTTAATCCATACTATATCACCAAGGCTCTACAAGTCGCAAATCTTCTGTGTCAATATTCTTCCCCTTTTTGTCATCATCAAATAGGGGTCTTGTGTAAATATGCAACTTGTGAACACTTCCCCTCAGATGGTTAAATATGTGAACAATAAGCTTCCCATGAAAAGTATATTAACCATCTCTTGAATCTCGAACTCAGTAGGCTCCAAGTGGTGATCACTGATGAAGAAAATAGAGTATAACGATTTTGATGAAGAAGTTGAATCTT
Organism: Tanacetum coccineum; assembly: GCA_026074375.1. Classification (NCBI taxonomy): domain Eukaryota; kingdom Viridiplantae; phylum Streptophyta; class Magnoliopsida; order Asterales; family Asteraceae; genus Tanacetum; species Tanacetum coccineum. Next base: position 16,950 of record BQNB010056293.1, on the reverse strand, counting down.
CCAAGCTTGTGCCTTATATCTTGTACTATCCATGACGTTGAACTCATACTCCTAATGTATAAGCAGACTGCAATCTCTTTGACAAAATCCTCATTCTCTATAATGAGACACTGAGCACAATAACGTAACTCCTTCAAGTGATAGCAAATGTGAGCATTAAGCACCCTAAGTTTATAAATCACACACCTTTGCTAGATTCGTCAAGTCTTCGTCACCATACAAACCAAACAAGTTATCTTCAAAGTCAATGTCCTGCTACAAACACGACTTTAAGATATGACAAGACACGCACTTGTAAAACTCAACTACAACATCAAATAAGCAATAATTAATTTTCTTCATAATAATCCCCAAAACGAGCCATAATTTCATCATCTATCCGAGATCCAAAACCGTGAGTCACCCGATATCTGATAAAGCTAGCGGTACAAACTAGCTATGTCGGATAGCACTGACGGTACAAACAAGCGGTATTAACAAATCTGCCATTTAGCGACCCTTTTTCAGCAAACGACTCGCAAGCACCAACGATTATTAAAGAAACCCTAAAAGCAGGATTTGTTTATGAAGCTTTTGTGAAAACCTAAAATTGATTTAGGTTTAATCATTGCGCAGCAAGGGTTGTTGAATACAAACAATGGAATCACCAATCAGCAAGTTATATGAACAACATCATTGCCTATATGAACAACACCATCATCATCTTTACTTCATATTCTGAATTAGGGTTTGCTGGAAAAACCCTAATATCACCGAATCTGATCTTGTAGCCTCCAAAACAGAAAGTTCGTACCATAACTTTCTTTTCTTCATAACCACGACTAGAAAACCTTGTACGAATCCTAGATATCAAGAGCAACCCGCTCTGATACCACATGTTGAGAATCGTTTAGCCCATCTAGGATATAATAACATTGAATGACATGAAGCACAGCGGAATAACAAATAAGAACATCAATGTTATCACAAGGTTTTCTTTATTGATCTACTAATAAACTATAAACTAATAAACTAGCTAACTACTAATACACACGATTTCTTTGTGTGTCTAGACTCTCATTGGAGAAGTCTAACTATGAATGGATACTGGAAACCTATGTCTATGATCTCTTTATATAGGGAGAGATCATGACTTACAAAGGAAGATAATTAATAGATAAGGAAACTATTTAAATTACATTAAACCACATTAAGATGTTTCCTAATCTTTATCCTGTAGAATATTTGACCAAATCTTCATTCCTTTGTAGAATTCCTCCTTTGCCTTTTAAGTCCTTCATCTTTTATATGTTTTGTCTTATCAACTCAAGTATAATTCCCAACAATACCTTCCAAAAGGGATTATTAAACACAATAAACCACAATTCATCACATATCCCATAAAAATCACCACCGTCAACACGGTACAAATCTGAATAAACTGACCAAAGTCAAATAGTCAATGGACTATAAATGGAATATTCAGAACACAAAAAGGAAAAAAGGTTACATTCTACCCCCCCCCCCATAAAAGAATTTCGTCCTTGAAATTCAACTACTAACATCGCTAAACAAATGCGGGTACTTCAATTTCAACTGATCTTCACGTTCACACATGAATTCAGGACCACGTTTCGAATTCCACCGAACCTTGACGATGGAAATCCTACTACGCTTCAACTTCTTAAACTCTCTTTCCAAAATTTCCACAGGCTCTTCCACAAAATTTAACTTAGCATCAACTCGAATCTCATCCAAAGGCACTTTCAGTGTTGGATCAGCCAAACACTTTTTAAGGTTCGACACGTGGAACGTGTCATGAACACCACTCAATTCCTCAGGCAAATCTAACTGATAGGCCACAGGTCCTACTTTTTCAATAATCTCAAACGGTCCAACAAATCTTGGTGCTAACTTCCCTTTCTTCCCAAAGCGTATACTTCACCTTTCCAGGCGCACTTTTAAGATCAGCTCGCACATAGCTGCGCAACCTACACTAAACTCTAGAGGCTTCCTCCTCTTATCAGTATAACTTTTCTGATGATCACGCTACGCCTTAGGTCTATCTCTTAATATGCGATATCTTCTCAGTAGTTCTTGCCCACTAACTCAGGGTCCTCATAAACTGACCCTCTCCTCCCCCCCCCCCAACCTCAGCCCACAATAATTGGCGAACGGGACAACTTTTACCATACAATGGCCTCAAACGGAGCACATCTTACACTAGAATGATAACTATTGTTATACGAAAACTCAACCAACGGAAGATGGACATCCCAACTCCCTCCGAAGTCTAGGACGTACGCTCTAAATGTATTCCAAAGTCTAAATAGTACGCTCACTCTGACCATCGGTCTGAGGGTGATAAGCCGTACTCATGTCTAAACGAGTTCCTAATGCTAGTAGTAAGTTTTTGTTGAAGTTTAGTTGGAATTCAAAGAGTAACTTTGAGATAACATGGGTATGGGAGGACTACCTGAAAGATAAGGTATCCTAGATTATTGTTTGGTAATGATGGTTGAATTTTTGGTTTAAATCTCAGGACGAGCTTTCCTAAAGGCAGGATACTGTGACAACCATGACATAAGCAGGTTAGTCAAATGTTATGTTGACTTATGTATTTGTTTTTAATGATATGAGTTTGTGTTATTTGTTGCTTCCTATGTTGTTATATGTGTTTATGTGGGATCGGTGAGATTTGGTAATCAAACCATTGAGCGTTGATGCCTCAGTGGGATTTGATTTGTGTTGGATTTGAGGAGTTCATGTCGTTCACTTTTGGTTGACGAAGGAACATGATTTCGGTGATTTGAAGCGGTTTCGCGTTAATTGTGTAAGTAATATATACGTATACGTATTATATGTGTTAGTATATTAGGATGAGATTAGGTTCTAGTAGTAAGGATAGAAAGAAAATGAAATTTCTTTTTGGAATGTTGGTTTAATAAAAATGAAAAGTTAATTATTTTTAAAAGTCTAGTAAATTGCGTTTACGCAAAAAGGTATGCGCAAATAAGCTTAGGTTTTTGTAGAAAATTAAGGTAATGTTAATAATTAAGTAATTAATTAATAAATAAATAAAATAAAATAAATATATAAATAAGGCCAATCGACCGGTTTTAAGGAAAAAGAAAAAAAAGGAAAACAAATTTACTTAATTAAATTGGTACCAGATATATATCCTAAACCGTTTGCTAAACCTTTCTAAATACCAAAAAACCCTTCTCCGCTTGTTTGTTAATTGTCCCCCAGCCGAATTTTATCAAGGAGGAAGAAGAAAATTATTTTTTTCAAGTTTGTGTTTTTGTGTTCAAGATTCAAAAGATTTAGTAATATAAATTATAATCCTTTTGAGTTTAAATATCATTAAAAAACATGTAATAATTATTATGATGGAACTAGGGTTTTTAACTAATCGTAAATAATGATGTTTAATCAATATAGTAATGATTAGGGTTTAATTTTAGATTTTTTCCCCAAATATGGGTGTCTTCGTTAGGGTTTAGATCGCGTTAAAACATGATTTAGATTAGGGCATAATTTAGGCTGTGTTGTTTGGCTATTATCTCAATGATGGTAATAGCTTTTGTCAAAGTTTCGGTGCTATGATGTACTCCTAGGAGAACATCCGGCCTCGAAGGTTTTTGAGGTCGGGAAGTCATTCAAACGTTGGTTGTAAGAAAAGTTGTCAAAGCAGTAAATATGGTCAGATTTAGGTCAGATTACGAGGTATAAAACCCCCACTTAAAATTATAATTGAGCTTAGACCTTCTACAGAAGTTTAGTTCTATGTGTCTATTAGAAATCCCCCAAAGAAGAGCTTCTGATTTGGAGTCTAAGTATGGTTTTTAGGTCTAAACTCTTTAGTGTGCAAACAGATCCGAACTGGGACTATTTTGAACTTTGATTTTCTTAGGAGTAGTTGTGCATGTGAATGGCTCTTGGGAATCATGAGGTAGTTAATATACTCATAAATGAACATAGGCGATTTTTGGTAGGAATTATGGAGGTCAGTAAGTAGAGGTTTTGAGTACGTTAAGTCACGTTAAAATTCTGTAGTTTTGAACAAATTGTGACTAACTAGTGAAACTTGTTAACGAAGTGGTTAAAGTTGGGTGTGGTATCGGGGTGACCCATGGGGTTAATAGAACACCTTAGACATCCATCATATGATTGTTACATGTGCATTAAGCTTTTGGCTTAGTAGCGTGTAACACAAGTTATTTTGTTGTATAGATTTGTGCTAGTTGTTTGTGAAGCTTATTGTTGGAATCTTTTGGAAAGCTAAGCAAAGATGATTTTCATAGCCCCTTTTCTCATATTATTTTGTGTGAGAATGATGCTTGTTTTGTTGTCATGTTAAATTTTTTTTAAGCTTGCTGTAGTTATGTGTATTGGATCGGGGGTAACGTTCCTACCCATGTGAAGTAATGTGTTGCATTGGATAGTGGGTACGTTCCATCCCTTTTGTGTTGCGATATGATATGCTTGGTATTATGGATCCCAATATGCAAAATGAGGTGTGACGGCGGTAAGACTTGATATGATTTTTGATCGTTGGGCACGGTTCGCCCATAGTGTTAATTGGTGTCATGCATTGTTTTGGTAATTGCAGCATCTAATTGAAAGTTTAGATTTTTGTTATCTTGTTGTATGTTCCGTACAACCTATATACTCTCTCAACTATTATGTTTACGTTTTAAAAAGCCTCATTTTCAGTGCTCTTAATGGTTCAAAGATAGGATGCAAAGTGTGCATATGAAGAGACCGAAGGATCTTGGAGTTTTTAATTTATGCTTTCTCTATGAATAACTGCATTTGCATGAATTGTTTGGATTATGTTTTGCATGTCATTTATTGACGAGACCTCTTTCTCATTAATAAAGACACCATTAGGTTTTGGGTATTGTTATGACACTTTGTGTCTTTGCTTTACTTTAGATTTCATTTTAGTAATCCTCAAATAGACCCCAGTGTTTGATGATATCCATTCCTGTTTATACCAAAATGAATATATTAGAAAAATATTTATTTAGTAATATTTTCATTAAAACTTTATTAGAGTTCTAGATTTTTTAATTTTTTCGCGTTCTACTATCTACGGGGGTGGTGGCGTGGGGGGGGGGTGGTTGGACATCCCCCGCAGGCGATTCGGGCACTGGCTTCGATTACTATTTTTGTCCCTACACTCATAACAAGCTCTAATTGGTTGAGTGTTTGCACCAGTAGCCATGGTCCTTTTTCTACAGTCATTCGTCCTATGACCCAACTTTCCACACCAGTTGCACTTTGGCGGGCATTGTCTAAAGTGACACAATCCACAACGGTTATAGTTTGGAGTTGGTCATCCCTGATCAACACCATCATTTTGGGCAGCCGTCATAGCCCTTGGACCACCTTTACTTCTGTTATTATATTGGTTGTGATGGTTGTTATTGCGATAGTTGTTGTTGCGATTGTTATTGCTACCACCAGCTTGGTTGTTGTTGCTTTCCCACTTTCTTTTATTGCTCTCAGCAATTCTCTTAGCCTTATCTTGAATTTTCTGCTCCATTAATGTATGGGCCATACGAATAGCATCATTAAGTACCACGGGCCTAGAGGAAGTTGTTTCCCCCTTGATGTTCTTAGGCAACCCTTTAATGTAAAGCTCGACTTTCTTCTTTTCACTTGGGACTGCTTCAGGACATCATAGTGCCAACTCATTAAACTGCTGACTGTAAGCAGCGATATTAGTATCCCTCAACTTTAAGCTTCTTAACTCATTTTCCAACCTCTAAATTTCTTCACTAGGAGAGAATTCTTCCAACATCATCTTTTTCATATCATCCTATGATTTCCCGTTAACAACAGTGAGTCCCAATGTAGCAACTTGGGTATTCCACCATGTCAATGCTCGGCCTTAGAGGGTGGCAGCGGCAAACTTCACCTTACTCCTTTCAGCACAGTCACTAATCCTAAATACGCTTTTAGTTTTCTCAAACCAAAGACACAATTCAACAACACCTTCATTACCATGAAATTGGGTAGGACCACACTTCATGAAACCAGCAAATGTACATTCTCTAACGGGTGGTGCCCCACCTTGGCCACCATTACCACCTGATCCGCCAGCAACATTTAGATTGTTTCTAGTAGCACGATCGGCTTCTAATGCCTCAGCCACCTTATCAGCAACCAACTTTTGAATTAAAGCAGCTAACATTCCTTTGGGAGGCATGATTCTATCAAACACAAAGAAAATTGGTGAGTACTCATACAATGGTATAACTACATCATGTACAAATAACTTGATCACAACATGAATTAGTAATCAAATCATACAAGGAGTCACAACACATTAAATAAAGATCAAAAGTAGTCGTTAGTCATTCATCAAAAGATTCAGTACATGGTTGTATTGTTCACAAAATATGACACATGCCATTACGGTCAAGAATACTAATTTTACTAACCGACAGACCGGTTTAGTGATTACAACGACAAAATAAAGAAACTACAAATGATACTAAGCTACTACGGGTCACGTGGGAATCCACATGGCTTGGAGGGCTATGAGTCCCTGGGTGCAGTGGTGTCATCCTCAACATCATCTGGGCGGCAATAGCAGCATCCCTAACCATGGCATAAGCGTCATCCGCACGTGGTGCAGAAGCAGGGTAAATAGGAGGCTCCTCCTGAAATCGTAACTCCTCGGGTATTCTTCCTCTAACCCAAGCCTCCCAACGGCTCAAACGCTCAGCTCGGCGACTCTGCTCATTAAATTGCCTACTCAGGCCCTCTACGAACTTCATCATTTTGGAGTGGTCAGATCTATTCTCTCTTACCACCGTATCTAAGGCTGTAATATCATACTCATGGCGGTTCATACGAAATTCATTCTCTTTGAACTTCTTTGCCATTCTTTTCTCAGTCTTGTACATATCGAACATTTGCCTATCTAACCTTGTCACCCCTCTATGTACACTCTCTAAATTACACCCCATCAGACCAGGTGCATGAACCCATCCATTACCTGTAAGAAGAGTTCCAGTAGATGAACTCTCTCCAACATGATAGTTACCACCAAACTGAATAACAGGAGGTACCAGCTCATCATTAGCATCAGCAATAGGAACCACAGGTGGTGCAAACTTGGTCTCCTTATCAGATGTAGGAGGTGGTCAGTTAAGAGGATCGACCTCCTCATAAGGATTAATGACCTCAGCATCATCCTCATCATTATTCCCACCATTGTCCTCATCATCCTCATCCATCTCCATCTCCTCATCATCATCATCACCTACCCTATCTTCTTCTAGCTCCTCATCATCATCATTACCTACCCCATCTTCTTCTAACTCCTCATCATCATCCTCAATCAACCACCCATTCATATTTCCTTCAGGTTGAGGTAGTGGGTGCGGTGCAATCCATCCATATTGTTTGGTTTAGGAACAAGTTGCTCAATTGGTTCTTCTTCCGGGTCTTTATCCATGTCCTCTTCTTTATCTTCTTCCATGTCATCATTACCAACGTACCCCTTGGGTTGAGCGGGTGCATGGTGGAGAATAATAGGAGCGGGTTTCGGTTGAACAGGCTCGTCTTCAGGCAAATCTGCAACGTGGTCGGGAGGAGGTAAATTTACCATGATAATTTGCAATCACGCGAAAGAAATATATATAAGGTCATTATATACATAAAATTTATGCAATATACGGATGAATGCAAATGCATTAAAATAAGTATTATGATTTAATTATGATTTATTTAAACATGTAAATATATTCAAAAGCTTTAATATAAAGCTTAATAATCCATATATATCTCAATATGTATCATATTATTTATTTCATAAATACTTAACAATAATGCACCCGAAGCGTGCATAAGTACTAAAATAGGAATTACAAGTAAGACTTGAGCGGGAAACCGCGAGGAGCCTTAGCGCGCGAAAAATAGGGAAAGAGAGTTATAATTTAGGTTTTTTTTAAATGACCTAGTTCTCTATAACTTATGGCTCTTGATACCAATCTTTAACACCCCCAATTTAATATGCGGCGGGACCAAGAATTGGGTGTTAATTCATAGCATAAAATCATAAGTAAATAAAGAACGACTCGAAAGAGACATTTAAAGCATTGTTCCATTCAAGAAAATTCAGAGTACTAAAGCATTGTCCTACAGGAATGTTACAAAATCCAAGTTACAAGTTTAGAAAACCACAACCATAATTAAATGTATTTTTAAGGAATGGAACTTAAAAACAATTTAACAAAATAAAATAGAGCAAGCTCCTCCTCGTGTGCTCCAAGTCTTTAACCTTGATTATCTGAGATAAAACATGATAAAAAGTCAACAAAAATGTTGAGTGAATTCATAGAGTTTATATGAATAAAAGTTAGAACACAAGCATTATTAATTATCATCGATTAACTTGTTGTACACCAAGCTACTAGGAAACATTGCATTGAGCTCGTGACACCGATCCCATCAGCTAATAAAGATCATTTAAGATCTATTTAATAATAATAATATTCCCCCAAGTCAGGTATCTTTGCCTCATACCTATTTACATCTCGATACAATATGTTCGTACATTGGATGTTCCCGCAATGGATGCATCCCCAAACACCGAACCGGGTTGTCAAGCCCATAGATCTATTAATTGTAACAGCAGCTACCCATCATAGGAAGTTGACAGTTCACAAAATTGGGGTCTTATGGAAAATGCTACTCATGCAATCAAGATATATATATTTGGGTCCAACATACCAAAAACAACTTGTGTTCAATTTGTAAAATTAACTAGCATGTATCTCTCTCATTATTTATATATATTTATTATTTATATATATTCGGGTTAAGCATACCAAAAACAAACTTGTGTAATTTGTAAAAAACTAGCAGTATCTCCTCGCGGGGTTTATGAAAACATTTATAATTTAAGAGGCGAGGCTTTGAACTGTTGATACCAAGCTTGATCGATTTTTACTTCTTTGTAATGAGTATTTTACCTTGGATGTATTCCAAATCACAATGGTTGGAGACATTGTTTGTATATCAAATGTATTGCGGAATTTTTTTCTACACTTCAATATCTAGAAGTATTAATAATGAAATAGTACTAAACAATGACAATGGGTTAAAAACACAAAATGTAATTTATTATTAGATCAATTAATACGAGTACTCTTGTTTCGGTCTTAGGGTTACAACCTTGAAGTCTATGTTTTTCTCTAGATAGGATATTCTTCTTAAGTATTTATAAAACCTTAACCTAGAAATTCTCTTTTATACACCACAAGGTACTTTTACAGATAACTACCGACTTTTAGGTATCAATTACCAATTATAATTCATATACGAATCTTCCTAAAATATATAAGAATATACATTCATATTTTTATCTATTTCATAATTATCTCCAGTCTAGCAGTATTAACTTTTTTTCTAGCAGTATTAACTAACACTGGCAGTACTAAGTTTGTACTGGCAGTACTAACTCCGTTAGTACTGTTAGTTATACCTTGACAGTATTAACTCTTGATGAAGATTTATTCCCAACATGAACTCGCCGTAAGTAGCAGATGACCAAGCGAGAAATCAACTAAGAGAAGAAGCACCAACGATTTAGCCGCGACCTAAAAGACGTGACGCGACTTAGTATTATAAGGAAAAATAGATACATAGAAATAAATTACATGATCATGAGATATTTTTCCAAGATATGCACTGCATTGCACAATGACTTATCCAAAGTATTATCATCCCTAAATTGATATACAACCTGAGTTTATATCTAATTAAAGACCTACTAAGTTTTGATTATTAACTCTTGTTTCACTAACGTGTTTATATACTTTTTATAATTCATGAAAAGACGTAAAAATCTAGATTCTGGATTTAACCTGACTTAATAGATCCATATCCCCTAATCCGTAAACGCTATGAAGAAGAGGCTTTTGCCCCTGGAAAGTACTTTGAGTCTAGTTTCCATAATGTTAGGCCTCATCATCTAATTAGTTTTCAATCAATAGGAAATGACATTCTAGTACCTGACTACCCAACCAGAAATTTTACAAAACTAAAACCCCCTTACGGAAACGGCCATAAATCCTAAACCGTGATAGATATTGTAGTGAATCCACTTGTAGATGTTAGGTATATGAGTCTACTACTGGAATCAATTTTCCTTTCCCACATTTAAGTGTATTAACTTGTATTTTAACTTGTTTTCCAAACGGTGTTCCAGAATCGATTAGTTTCCGTAAAACGGCCATAAATCCATCATTCGGAATCGATACAAAACCATCCAATTCGCCACATGAAGCTTAGAACTATATCTATTAAACCATGTAATTTAATGCTAAACTCCAGGCCAAAATGTTTTAGGAAAAGCCATGTTTATCTACTAATCTAAATCTGCCTCTAAATCCTACCTCTAAATCAATCCAAAACTCATTCAAATCACTAATTAACCCATTGCAATGCCAATACATACCTTATAAACATATTTCATAATCATCAAACTTCATGTACATGATCAAACAAAGATCAAACACATTAAGTGTAACACCCCCATTTTTTACATATAGCAGCGGAAGCTAATCTGGGGTATTACTTCATGGAAACAACAATCATAATCAAAGAAAACGACACAAAAGAGACGTTTGTTCAAAAAAATACGTTATCATTCATTTCAAATTAGAGTTTTACAAAGGCAGGTCCCAAAATCTAAAAACATAAAATGTGAATGATAACAAGTTTTCTACAAGACTTTCAACCTTCAAATCTTGATTTACAATTACTTCAAACTATCTCTTATAACTCTAATAGCCTTCAATCAAATCAAAACCCAAAAACTAAAAATCTTTTCAAATCAAGAACTCATAAACCCATGTATGGGTTTTTATATTAGTTAAAAATGACTAAGGATAGATTTATATATGTGTTTTGGGAGTAAAAGGGTGTGATTTAATGGAGATTTGATGGAGTTGATGGTGTTTTTTGGGTTCCAACGTTTCACCCCACCCGGCAAAAAAAAAAACAACAAAGAGAAAAAGAAGGGAATACCTGATGGTTTCTATTTTTTGATTGTTGTGTTTTGTGTGTGTGAGTTTTATGGGGAGATAATATATGGTGATAGACCTCTATTTATAGGGGGAGGGAGGATTTCAAAATCTATAAATTCTTGATTGTTCAAAAAAATATAAGGTGCGATTGATATTAACATTAATATAACCCTGCCCTACCCTACAAGGGTGGGCTTGTTGGTATTTTTGTATTGGTTTAATTTTGTATTACATGTTTTCTCAGGCCCATGTAACAATCTAACTCGTTATATGTTATAAAAAACAAAATTTCGACGCGTTTCGGCAAACAAACGAATAAAAGATAGAAAAATAATTAAAATAAATTCAAATTAAGCCTCACATGGCTAAAATATGAACATTCGTTGATTTCTCAGATGATACACGGATAAAACTTCAGATTGTAGGAATCGCGAGAGTTTTAAAAATTTGACGATTTTAATAAAACCGACTATATTAATAAAAAATGAATTCTTTAAAACTTTATGGAATAATTTATAAGTTCATAATAAGTAGTGACCTTAAATACGGGGTTTTACATACCATTAACTCATTATCAACAAAAAAACGTCATCTCATTACCAAGAACCTATCCCATTATATCAAAACTTACCTCAGATTTGGTTGTGTGATGTATTACGACAAAAACGACTCAAAAACACTTGAGCAAAGCTGCGACATCATACAATATAAGCTCAAACAACCTCAAATCGTTAGAACATACAATCGACCAAATATATTCCCAGAAATCTACTTAAAGAAATGAGTAAGAATATCAAAAGCCGAAGATAAATACATCCACACTATTCCGATCCATCTGACAGTATATATAATATATAAATATATATATAATATAAAATATATTATATCTATATATATATATATATATATATATGATATATATTATATTAATATATATATATATATAGATATATATATATATAATATAGATATAAACACACACACACACCACACACACATATAAATATATAAATATATATAAATATACTAAATATTATATATAGTATAGTATAATATAATATATATATATAAATAACTTAAATAAAGAATAAAAATAATAATAATATTTTATTATTATTTTTGTCTTATTATCGGGCTAACGGGGTAATTACAACGTCTCGTTACTTTAATACGTCCACATCCAATAGCTTTTACCTCGACACTTAATCTTCCCTAAGAATCATAATTTATTTCTTCAAATCAAATCGACGCAACGATTATAAATATTAAATATTTAATAAAAGGTTTTGAGGAAAATATATATTTTATCATGCATTAAATTTTTAAGTAAAATGACCATTTATTAATAAAATCCTTGAAAATTTACCCTTTTAAGCAACGTTTCTAAGTATAAATTTCTTTCGAAAATTCGGCATGATCCGTACGTCTTTATGACTTTTTCCAAGGTCTTAAACCTTAATCCAAAACACTTTTCACAAACCCGACATTTTCCGACAAACACAATATCAATACCTTCAACACGTTTTATCCAACCATAGCAAAATAATCCCTTTACATTCGAAAAGTCCAACAATATCCCTCTTAGTCCAACACAAATCCTTTAGTCCATTTATAAGTCCACTAATTCATTTACTTGTTATTGGGCCTTATGGCCCATTATGGTCTTTAAGTAATTAGCCCGATAGCAAAACTTAGTCTGTACCTCTTTACATAAGTCCAAAAATATAATCCAAAACCCAATAGACCTTAAGCCTATTAAGCCGTAACAAATATAAGTCGAAATCCCATATTCGTTGCATCATTAAGCCGAAACAATAAGCTAGAAGCTCATACTATCATATATTTATAAGTCGAAAACCAAATAAGCCATAAGCTTATAGTATAAGCTGAAACCAAATAAGCCATAAGCTTAAAATAAGCCGAAAAACATAAGCTTAAAATAAGCCGAAAAAAATAAGCTCAAAATAAGCCGAAAAACATAAGCTCAAAATAAGCCGAACCCAATAACCAATAACCAAAACCAAATCCATTATTCAATCCATTAACCAAATCCAATATTCAAATCCATTAACCAAATCCAATATTCAAATCCATTAACCAAATCCAATAAGCAAACCAAGTGGGCCGAGCCCACCTTAGCGTCGGACCACACAACCAAACGGACCCTCATTTGGGCCAAGCCAAAGCGGAAAACATATAAACCCAAATAAGCTATAACCTAGCTTATTGATTTAGAAAAACTTCGAAATAAGCCCTTTTTAAGCACTTTCATAAAATAAAAAATTACTACAACAACCATTTTATTTAAACTCAAAACCCCTTTCTTTTATTTCTCTTTAAGCCGACGCACAAACACCCCTTTTTTCACATTTACGTTTCCAAGATTCTATTTTTACGACGATTAACTTGTACAACTAGTGTTTTAACACCATAATAGCCACAAAAGTACAACTTTTAACAAAGTTTAGAAAACTTACAAGTTTGGATGACCTTGGTTCAGTTTTTACACGAAAGGAACGAACTTGTATACCTTTTATATAACCCGCATCTAATAACTATCAACCCACTATCTATTCTTAACCTGTGTTCTTGAGAAAATCTTTAAAATCTTTGTTTTCTTCTTCCTTGTAGTTCGTCCGATTCTAGAGAGAGAGGGAGAGATTTTTGTGTTTTTGATTTTCAAAATGTGATGCATGAATGAGAAATTGGTTAAGGTGGTGGAATATTTGTGTACCAAGGGAACATCCTTGCAAAATTTTAGCCTTCTTGTCCCTTCAGATCCATTCTAGGCGACCAAGCATCCTAGGAGGCCTCGGGTCTTCCTTTTTGCGTCAACTGAACTTAGTTATTATTTTCATTGCACTTAAAATCATTTTTTCATAAACCTAGGTTATTCACACCACACCTATCACATTCAATTGCTACAAAATTCATTTTGAGCCGTTATCCGCCGACTACGGACCGAAAACATGAATTTTTGACAAAACTCAACCGAACCTTGCTCATCCATTTAAAAACACTTCAAACCACAAAATATGGCTTGACAACTTATTTTCAACCAAAATTTCACCTTTTTATGACTGTTACAGTCTTTTACCGAATTTTACGAAAAGAACCATTTTTCTGATATCTTTCAATTCTCACACTCACGATTTACGTTTTAAATCTCCACACTTAAATAAACTGTTGTGTCGGTACGCGCTGCGTGACGATTTTTCGCTAAACACGAGAAAACTTCCCGGAAAGCACAGAAAACTCCAAAACCACTCTAAAACAGAAAAAAAAATCAAAAGCGATTCATTTACGAACTTAAAACTTCATCAAACTCCCGGTTAAACCAAAACCGCTTTTACACAAAATAGTCAACAGAAGTCAACTTTTAAGTTTTCATCAGGAAAACTGACAAGATCGAAATAATTCAAAATACAATACTATAATATTTTATAATACTTAACCCTGAGCAAATTACCGGTTATCACAGTCTCACCCCCTTAAAGGAATTTCGCCCCAAAATTCAACTCAAATTACCAACTCACAACACTAACAGGAAATTCCATTCCTCAAAGATTCACATCAATCACTAGGATTTAGTCTTTTTAAGCGAGGTTTCTTACGATCCCTCTAGAGACTAAGTCTTTCCACTGTCCAAATCTTACACTTTCTCATGGTCAATCCATATCCGATCATAAAATTACGATAGCCTCTTATACTATCTCTTAGATTTAGAATTTCTCACACTTAGGTCACACTGTCTCAGTCGGGTGTCAGGATATGATCCATTCCTCGACGTGACGACTAATCTATCAGATTTGGCATTGCCAAACTTTCCAGTTATTCAACCAATAGGACTAACCCTACAGGGTATGTGTCCTACATAACACGACTCACACTCTACTTTCTCAAGAACACCCATGGTTCTTTACCAACACTTACTTACTCAAAATCCCTAAGTAAACCTTACTTGGTCAAACAATCCCGGCTCTACCTTTCTAGGAAGGCCGTTTCATAATCTAAACCACATCATTATTCGCCTTAAACTTTTCCAAATCAGTCCTACTCTATGAGTGTCTTATACCTCACATCACTTAGGTGGGTCAAGATACCTCTCGAAAGCTTACACAATAACAAGTATGATCAGATTTCACAACTGATCACCACAACTCTTTCCAATACTCTATGTGACCATTCACAGTCTATTACCTTCCTATTAGCTCTCCTAACAAGACGGTATAATCGATTAGCCTGAATACATTTCGAGCTTACAGAATATACAAACTACATCGTACGCCAAATCCTAGTAAGGAAGTGGGTATCCACTCTATCACGAGCAACCAATCGTAACGCACTCACACACAACAAAACTATGCTCTCAAACTAACACGAAAGGAAATACCGCTATCCATGAATATCGAACAAAATTTCCTTCACTATTACGAATCGATTTCAATACAAATCACCTAATAACTAGGATGATTCATCATAACTACCAATACAAAAGTAACTTTTCTAATCATAACTGACACTAACCGATGCTACCCGGTTTAGTGATATACACAAACTACTAATCCAAACCTCATATACCCTACGCATCTCCTTTGGGCTCATGCCCTCTCCTTATACTGTCAACAACCTCAGCCAACTCTAATCGCGTACGTCTCTCCTCAGCAAGCTGTAATCACAAATCCTGGTTCTCTCCATGCATATTAATAATTTGAATAAAAATAAAAATAATATTTTATTATTAGTTTTGTCTTATTATCGGGCTAACGGGGTAATTACAACATCTCGTTACTTTAATACGTCCACGTCCAATAGCTTTTACCTCGACACTTAATCTTCCCTAAGAATAATAATTTATTTCTTCAAATCAAATCGACGCAACAATTATAAATATTAAATATTTAAGAAAAGGTTTCGAGGAAAATATATATTTGATCCTGTATTAAATTTTTAAGTAGAATGACTATTTATTAATAAAATCCTTGAAAATTTTCCCTTTTAAGCAACGTTTCTAAGTATAAATTTCTTTTGAAAAATCGGCATGACCCGTACGTCTTTATGACTTTTTTTAAGGTCTTAAACCTTAATCTAAAACAATTTTCACAAACCCAACATTTTTTGACAAACACAATATCAATACCTTCAACACGTTTTATCCAACTATAGCAAAATAATCCATTTACATTCAAAAAGTCCAATAATATCCCTCTTAGTCCAACACAAATCCTTTAGTCCATTTATAAGTCCACTAATTCATTTACTTGTTATTGGGCCTTATGACCCATTATGGTCTTTAAGTAATTAGCCTGATAGCAAAACTTAGTCTATACCTCTTTAATTAAGTCCAAAAATATAATCCAAAACCCAATGGACCTTAAACCTATTAAGCCGTAACAAATATAAGTCGAAATCCCATATTTGTGGCATCATTAAGCCGAAACAATAAGCTATAAGCTCATACTATCATATATTTATAAGTCGAAAACCAAATAAGCCATAAGCTTATAGTATAAGCCGAAACCAAATAAGCCAAAAAACATAAGCTCAAAATAAGCCGAAAAACATAAGCTCAAAATAAGCTGAACCGAATAACCAATAACCAAAACCAAATCCATTATTCAATCCATTAACCAAATTCAATATTAAAATCCATTAACCAAATCCAATAAGCAAACCAAGTGGGCCGAGCCCACCTTGGCGTCGGACCACACAACCAAATGGACCCTCATTTTGGCCAAGCCCAAGCTGAAAACATATAGACCCAAATAAGCTATAACCTAGCTTACTGATTTAGCAAAACTTCAAAATAAGCCCTTTTTAAGCACTTTCATAAAATAAAAAATTACCACAACAACCATTTTATTTAAAATCAAACACCCCTTTTTCACATTTACGTTTCCAAGATTCTATTTTTACG
>BQNB010056292.1:0-38726 GCA_026074375.1 Tanacetum coccineum | reverse complement strand
CGTGAAAAAGAAAGCTAATTTTGATACAACTCCTAAGAAGAAGATCAGATATTTCATCTATATCTAATGTTTAAAGTATGTTTAAGTACCAGTTTTAAGTGATATAGGCAATCTATGTCACATCATGTGACTTTTATATAAAATAATATGTAATAATTATACTTTTTACTGGTTTTCCAGCAGCAATAAAATATAAAAA
The DNA here is from genome assembly GCA_026074375.1 of Tanacetum coccineum. NCBI lineage: Eukaryota > Viridiplantae > Streptophyta > Magnoliopsida > Asterales > Asteraceae > Tanacetum > Tanacetum coccineum. The sequence continues at coordinate 38,527 of BQNB010056292.1, read as the reverse complement.
ATTATCATTAATTAATATCATATATTGTATCACTATCTGATGCTGTAAGAATTTTTAATTACAAGTTCTAAATTTTATAGAGCAAACCATTTCACGTCATGTGAATTTTTTATATAATAATTATTGAAAATCATACTTTTTTACTATTTTTTACATTAGCAATTAGATATAAAAAATTGTTAATAATAAATATTTGATGTCGTATCTTTATATGATGTTTAAGGATGTTTAATTATAAGTTTTAAGTGATATATAGCACACTATGTCACATCATATGACTTATATATATTTAATAATAAGTTAAAATCATACTTTTTTACTAGTCTTTTAAGTATGATTTAAATATAAAAAATAACATTAGTAAATATCAGATATTGTATCTCTATATAATGCTTTAAGAATATTTGGTTACAAGTTCTAAATTATATAAATCAAATTATCTCAGGTCATGTGATTTTATATTTACTAATAAGTGAAAATTATACTTTCTACTAGTTTTTCAAGTGGCAATTAAATATAAAAGCAATTAAATATAAAAAATTACTAGTAGTTAACATATGATAATGTATATCTCTTAAATGTGTTAACTATGTTTATTTATTATTTCTAAGTTATATAGAGCAAACTATGTCACATCATGTGACTTTTATACCTGATAATTACTGAAAATCATACTTTTTACTTGTTTTTCAGTAGAAATTAAATATAAAAAAATTATAGTTAATTAATATCAGATATTGTATGTTTATCAGATATTTTTTGGATAATTAAATATAGGTTGTAAGTGATATAGAGTAAAGTAATATAGCTCATGTGACTTTAATATTTAAAAATAAGTAAAAATCATACCTTTCACTTGTTTTCTAGTAGCAATTAAACATAAAAAATTATCAGTAATTAATATTAGATATTGCATCTCTATCTAATGTTTAAAGGATCTTTAAGTACTAGTTATTAGTGATATAGGGCAAGCTATGTCACATCATGTGACTTTTATATAAATTGATATGTAATAATTATACTTTTTACTAGTTTTCCAGCAGCAATAAAATATAAAAAATTATCAATAATTATATCATATATTGTATCTCAATCTGATGCGGTATGAATTTTTAATTACACGTTCTAAATGTTATAGAGCAAACTATTTCACGTCAGGTGAATTTTTATTTAATAATTATTGAAAATCATACTTTTTTACTATTTTTTTCCATTAGCAATTAGATATAAAAAATGTTAATAATAAATATCTAATACCATATCTTTATATGATGTTTAAGGATGTTTAATTATAAGTTATTAGTGATATATAACACACAATGTCACATCATATGACTTGTATATATTTAATTGTAAGTTAAAATCATAATTTTTAACTTGTCTTTTACCTATAATTTAAATATAAAAAATAACATTAGTACATATCAGATATTGTATCTCTATATAATGTTTTAAAAATATTTAGTTACAAGTTCTAAATGATATTTATCGAATTATCTCAGGTCATGTGATTATATATTTACTAATAAGTGAAAATCATACTTTCTACTAATTTTTCCAATAGCAATTAAATATAAAAGCAAATGAATATAAAAAACTACTAGTAGTTAACATAAGATAATGTATATCTCTTAAATGGGTTAACAATGTTTATTTAATATTTCTAAGTTATATAGAGCAAACTATGTCACATCATGTGACTTTTATACCTAATAATTAGTGAAAATCATACTTTTTACTGGTTTTTAAGTAGAAATTAAATATAAAAAAATTATAGTTAATTAATATCAGATATTGTATCTTTATCGGATATTTTTTTATATTTAAACATAGGTTGTAAGTGATATAGAGCAAAGTAATATAGCTCATGTGACTAATATTTAATAATAAGTAAAAATCATACCTTTTACTGGTTTTCTAGTAGCAATTAAATATAAAAAATTATCAGTAATTAATATCAGATATTGCATCTCTATCTAATGTTTAAAGGATCTTTAAGTACCAGTTGTTAGTGATATAGGGAAAGCTATGTCACATCATGTGACTTTTATATAAAATAATATGTAACAATTATACTTTTTACAGGTTTTCCAGCAGCAATAAAATATAAAAAATTATAAATAATTAATATCGTATATTGTATCTCAATCTGATGCTGTATGAATTTTTAAATACAAGTTTTAAATGTTATAGAGCAAATTATTTCACGTCATGTGAATTTTTATTTAATAATTATTGAAAATCATACTTTTTACTATTTTTTTCCATTAGCAATTAGATATAAAAAATTATTAATAGTAAATATCTGTTACTGTATCTTTATATGATGTTTAAGGATGTTTAATTATAAGTTATTAGTGATATATAACACACTATGTCACGTCATATGACTTGTATATATTTAATAATAAGTTAAAATCATAATTTTTAACTTGTCTTTTACCTAAAATTTAAATATAAAAAAATAACATTTGTACATATCAGATATTGTATCTTTATATAATGTTTTAAAAATAATTGGTTACAAGTTCTAAATGATATAAATCAAATTATCTCAGGTCATGTGATTATATATTTACTAATAAGTGAATATCATACTTTCTAGTAGTTTTTCCAATAGCAATTAAATATAAAAATTTACTAGTTGTTAACATAAGATAATGTATATCTCTTAAATGTGTTAACAATGTTTATTTATTATTTCTAAGGTATATAGAGCAAACTATGCCAAATCATGTGACTTTTATACCTAATAATTAGTGAAAATCATACTTTTTACTGGTTTTTCAATAGAAATTAAATATAAAAAATTATAGTTAACTAATATCAGATATTGTATCTCGATCGGATATTTTTTGGATATTTAAATATAGGTTGTAAGTGATATAAAGCAAAGTAATATAGCTCATGTGACTAATATTTAATAATAAGTAAAAATCATACATTTCACTAGTTTTCTAGTAGCAATTAAACATAAAAAATTATGAGTAATTAATATCAGATATTGCATCTCTATCTAATGTTTAAAGGATCTTTAAGTACCAGTTGTTAGTGATATAGGGCAAGCTATGTCACATCATGTGACTTTTATATAAAATAATATGTAATAATTATACTTTTTACTGTTTTCCAGCAGCAATAAAATATAAAAAATTATCAATAATTAATATCGTATCTCAATCTGATGTTGTATGAATTTTTAATTACAAGTTCTAAATGTTAAAGAGCAAATTATTTCACGTCATGTGAATTTTTATTTAATAATTATTGAAAATCATACCTTTTTACTATTTTTTTTCCATTAGCAATTAGATATAAGAAAATGTTAATAATAAATATCTAATACCATATCTTTATATGATGTTTAAGGATGTTTAATTATAAGTTATTAGTGATATATAACACACTATGTCACATCATATGACTTGTATATATTTAATAATAAGTTAAAATCATAATTTTTAACTTGTCTTTTACCTAAAATTTAAATAAAAAAAATAACATTAGTACATATCAGATATTGTATCTCTATATAATGTTTTAAAAGTATTTGGTTACAAGTTCTAAATGATATTTATCAAATTATCTCAGGTTATGTGATTATATATTTACTAATAAGTGAAAATCATACTTTCTACTAGTTTTTCCAATAGCAATTAAATATAAAAGAATTGAATATAAAAACTATTGGTAATTAACATAAGATAATGTATATCTCTTAAATGTGTTAACAATGTTTATTTATTATTTCTAAGTTATATAGAGCAAACTATGTCACATCATGTGACTTTTATACCTAATAATTAATGAAAATCATACTTTTTACTGGTTTTTCAGTAGAAATTAAATATAAAAAAATTATATTTAATTAGTATCAGATATTGCATCTCTATCTAATGTTTAAAGGATCTTTAAGAACTAGTTGTTAGTGATATAGGGCAAGCTATGTCACATCATGTGACTTTTATATAAAATAATATGTAATAATTATACTTTTTACTGGTTTTCTAGCAGCATTTCATATGATTTTAAAACAATCCTTAGAGCAAGTATGTACCTCAAATTCTAAACTTGATGAACTTGATGAACCTAAGATGTATAGGGCATTAGAGTAAAGTTTGTGTGGTCTTCTTCTGACTGGAAGCTCCAATCATAACCACCTATCCCATCTTAAACAACCAAAGCATTAGCAGGAGTCTATACTTGTACAACCCTTCTTGTATTATCTCCATTTCTATTCCCTTGATTCCTTGGTGCTCTGCATTCTCTAGCAAAGTGACCTCTCCTGTGGTATTTGTAACATTCAACCTTTGTCTTATTAAAGCTAACAGTTTCTTTGCCACTAAAATTCATATTCCTTCTTGTTTTCTTTATGAATCTCTTCATCCTCATGGTAAGCATGGCAACATGCAATTTGAGATCCATCTCTTCAAGATCATCAGTATCAATCTGCTCTAGATCTTCATTGTCTAACTGTGGACTATTAGATTAATTAGCAAAGAAGGAAAACATGACATCATCAGCATAGGTTGCGGAAGAAGCTTGTCCCTGTGAACTAGCAGCGGAAACATCATTAGCAGTATTAACTACTTCATTAGTACTGCTAGTGTTATCTAAAGATACAAAAGACACATTATGAGAATTTAAGCTTAAGCTTGATTGGCCTTTAATTTTAGCTTCATACACCTTCAAATTGTTGTACAAATCATTCGTACTCAAATTGTCTAGATCAGATTTATTTTGCATGATTAAAGCAATATTGTTCCAAGCTGATGGTAAACTTCTCAACAACTTTAGATTTGCATCCTCCTAAGAAATAACTTCACCATGAATTTTAAGTTGACTAATGAGCTTCTGAAACCTGTCATAGACTTTATCCAATCCTTCTTGACTTGATGCAATAAAGTTTTCATAATTCTGCTTGAGAATATAATTCTACATCTTCTTTGATTCCTTGTTGCCTTCAAACCTATTCTTGATAGCTTCCCATAAGGACTTTGCATTCTTGATTTCATGAAACTTCAACATGTGCTCATTTGGAATGGCCAACAATAAAATGCTTTTTGCTTTCAATTCATTCTTTCTTGCTAGCTTTTGTTCAACAGTTTTAGGAGGAATAAGACCTTCAGTACTAGCTAATGTAATAGGAGGTGCATCACCATTCACAATAACCTCCCAAAGAGCATAATCAGTGTGAGTAAGATATTTCTCCATTTTCATGCTCCAGAGATCATAGTCTCCTGTTTTGAGCATAGGAAGTTTTAGTGCAGACAATGTTTGGGTTGATTCTGATTGTGATTCCATCTTCTCTTTGACAGTGAGATCTTGTGTAGATATAGTGTTCTTCTTATTCAAAGTTTCTTAACAAGCTCTGATACTACTTGTTGATCCCTTCTGAATAGATCTTGATTTCCTTTAGCTTGTGTAAAGGTTAGTAACCTTGGATAAGTCCAAAACTACTAAGATAGAAACTTTATGAGATAACTTAAAGTCTATGTGAAATCTAGACTTTAAGCAATAAGAATATTAACAATGAACACACAATCAAACTAAACTTTTATCCTCAATATAATGATCACTCTAAATAGTGATGGAGTTACAAGAAAAACTTCGAAGCTATGAAAAAAACTAACTATGAGATATGAATTATATGTCGTAGGGTTCCTTTTATACACCAAGTAACCCTAATGGGCTTACAAAACGCATCAAGTGATCAATGCATATCTATTCCTATTATATCTCATGCATATCACTTTAGCAATACTAACTATATAACTAACAGTACTAACTATCATACTAAGAGTACTAATAAACTAGCAGTACTAACATTTTGTACTAGCAGTACTAATTATAATACTAGCAGTATTAATAACTTAGACTATTTTCTATAATCTTCACCAGCAGTAGTTTCTTTAACCAACAGTAGAAACTTAAGAAGCATTTATTCCCAACAATGCGTGTCGCAAACGTTAATGGAAAGAAGTACATTCTCGTTATTGTCGATGAATACTCTCGATTTACATAGGTAAAGTGCTTAAGGTCAAAATATGAAGCTCTCGATTTCATAATCAAGTTTCTCAAGATGATCTAAGTATAGCTTAAGACACCTGTCCGACGCATCAGAACAGATAATGGAACTGAATTTTTTAATCAAACTTTACGTGAATATTATAAGCAGGTTGGCATCTCTCATGAAACGTCTGTTGCTTGAGCTCCACAACAAAATGGTGTCATTGAAAGATGTAATCATACACTAATTGAAGCTACCAGCACAATGTTAATTTATGCAAAAGCTCTGTTATTCTTATGGGCCAAAGCAGTTGCTACCGCATGTTATAACCAAAACCGTTCCATCATACGCCTTCGTCATGGCAAAAAAACATATGAACTTCTGCACCACAAACCTCCCAACCTATCATTTCGTCATGTGTTTTGTGCACTTTGTTACCCAACGAATGATAGCGAGAATTTAGGGATGTTACAACCGAAAGCTGACATTGGTATTTTCATTGGCTATGCACCCACAAAGAAAGCATTCCGAATTTACAACTAACGTATCAGACGAATCATTGAAACAATTCATGTAGATTTTGATAAGCTAACAGAAATGGCTTCTGAATACAACAATTTAGAAACCGCACTTCATGAAATGACTCTAGCAATAATCTATTCAGGATTTGTGCCAAACCCTCCCCCTTCAACACCGTTTGTACCACCTTAGAGAACTGATTAGGATATTTTGTTTCACCCTCTGTTTGATGAATTACTCAATCCCCCACCTAGTGTTGATCTTCTAGCACCTGAAGTCATTGCTCTAATTACTAAAGTAGTAGCTCTAGAACCTGCTGAATCAATCAGTTCACCTTCCTCAACAACTATTGACCAAGATGCACCATCTGCTAGTAATTCACAAACTACACCTGATACTCAATCTCAAGTCATTCCTAATGATGTTGAAGAAGATAATCATGACTTAGATGTTGCACACATGAATAACGATCCGTTCTTTGGCATTCCAATTCCAGAACATGAATCTAAAGCATCTTCTTTTTCGGATGTTATTCCTTCTGTGGTGCACATTGCTGCTCCTTACTTTGAACACGTTACCAAATGGACCAAGGATCATCTTTTAGATAACATTATTGGTGAACTCAGAAGACTTGTGTCCACAAGACTCCAACTCCATGAACAAGCCTTATTTTGTTACTACGATGCCTTTCTTACATCAGTTGAACCTAAGAACTATAAAGACGCATTAACTCAAGCAAGTTGGATTGAAGCAATGCAAGAGGAGCTTAATGAATTTAAACGTCTTGAAGTCTGGGAACTCGTTCCTCATCCAGATAAAGTGATGGTTATTACTTTAAAATGGATCTACAAGGTAAAACTTAATGAATTAGGAGGAATTCTAAAAAACAAGGCTCGTTTGGTTGCTCGTGGTTACCGTCAAGAAGAGGGAATTGATTTTGAAGAATCTTTTGCTCCAGTGGCTAAACTTGAAGCTATTCGAATATTTCTCGCATTTGTTGCTCACATGAATATGATCATTTACCAAATGGACGTAAAGACGACATTCTTGAACGGCATTATACGTGAGAAGTTTTATGTCAGCCAACCGGACGGGTTTGTGTATCAAGACAATCCGAATCACGTGTACATGCTTAAGAATGCTCTTTACGGGTTGAAAGAAGCTCCTCACGCATGGTACGATCTATTATCGAAGTTTCTACTCTCCCAAGAATTCTCTAAAGGAACCGTGGATCCTACATTGTTCATCAGAAGACAAGGCAAAGATCTTCTTCTGGTACAAATTTATTTTGATGACAATATCTTTGCATCTACGACACCTGAACTATGTGACCAATTTTCAAAACTATTGTGTTCAAAGTTTATGATGTCGATGATGGGAAAATTTTCATTCTTTCTAGGATTACAAATTTCTCAATATCCTAGAGGCATCTTTCTTAACCAGTCAAAATATGCTCTTGAATCTTTGAAAAACTATGGTATTGTTGGGAATTAAGTAGTCTAGACTTAATTCTGTTAGTTATATATAGTTAGTTCTGCTAGTACACTTGTTAGTACTGGTAGAAGAGTTAACACATTTAGTACTGGTAGTGTATTATAGTTAGTACTGGTTATGTAATAGTTAAGTCTGCATATGCAAAAGTTAGTTAGAGTTAGATATATGCATGAGATATCTTAGGAAAAGATATGCATGATCTTTATACTTGTTTTGTAAATCCCATTAGGGTTTCCTTGGTGTATAAAAGGAACCCTAGGCATAGATAGAATATATAGATCAATAGAGATCAATTAGCAATCATAGTTTTGTAATCTGTAACCTAGGAAGATTCAAGTTATAATACAAAGTTTTCTTGTGTTATTTAATACTATTCTTCTTAGCATTGTTGATTAGTTTCTGCATAATCAATAGTGTTCAATCAGTGTTTCATTATTGTTGCTTTGGATCTATCTAAAATAACAAGACCTTTGCAAGCTAAAGGTTCAAGATCTATTCAGTAAACGATCCAACGAGTGGTATCAGAGCTTATGTGGAAACTCTAAATAAAAAGAACTTCCTTGTTTGAAGCAGATCTTCAAACAAACTAGTAATATGGCAGAACAAGACACTCCTCCACCAACTATCACATCAAAGAAAATCCCTATCATCAAGAAGGAGGAATATGATATTTGGATCATGAGAATGCGACAATATATTTGTCATACAGACCATAACCTATGAGATATAATTGTCAATGGAGATCTAGAAAAAGAGCCTACACCAACTGGAGAACAATCTGCCCCCTTGCTCCCAAGACTGCCAAACAATTGACTGCCAAAAGGAATCAGGAAAGAGTTAAGAGCATATTGCTTTTAGCAATACCTAATGAATATCTCCTTAAGTTTCATAATGTTCCAGATGCTAAATTTCTCTGAGCTGCAATCAAATCAAGGTTTAGAGGTAATGTTGAATCCAAAAAGATGCAAAAGAATATTCTAAAACATCAGTTTGAAAACTTTACCACTGCATCAAATGAAAGTCTGGACAAGGCTTATGATAGGTTTCAAGAACTCATAAGTCAATTGGAGGTACATGGTGCTCCAGTATCAAAGGAAGATATCAACCAAAAGTTCCTAAGAAGTCTTCCTCCTTCATGGAGTCAAATTGCCTTAATTATGAGAAATAAGCCAAACATAGACCAGGTTGATATTGATGATCTCTAAAACAACCTTAGGGTCTATGAAGATGAGATGAAGAGGTCTTCAAATTCCACATCTAATTCTTAGAACTTGGCATTTCTTTCCTCTAAGAATACTAGCAGTACTAATGAAGTTACTACTGCTAGTTGAGATTTTGGGGTTAGTACTGCTGGAGGAACTAGTCAGGTTTCATCTACCCCATGTGCTGATGAAGTAATCTAATCCTTCTTTTCATAACAAACAACCAGTCCTCAACTTGAAAATGAGGATTTGCAGCAGATTGATGAAGACGACTTGGAAGAATTTTATCTTAGATGGCAGGTGGATATGTTGACTGTCAGGGTGAAGAAATTCATTCATAAGACAGGAAGGAACTTGGATTTCAAAGGAAAACAACATGTTACCCTTGATAAGTCAAAAGTTGAGTGCTATAACTGTCATAAAAAAGGGCATTTTGCTAGGGAATGCAACTCAGGAAGGAACCAAGGGAAAATGTCTTATGGTGATAATGACAGGAGGAATGCACCAATAAGTGAATCTTCATCACAAGCACTGGTGGCTCAAGATGGTCTAGGGGGCTATGACTGGAGTAATGATTTTGAAGTAGAACCAGTCAATTATGCTTTAATGGCCATCTCTTCTTCAAGCTCATTAAGTTCTTCTGACAATGAGGTACAAAATTGTTCTAAACAATGTCTTGAATCTTTTAAAACTCTTCAAAAGAACTATGATAGCGAAAGAGAAAAACATAACAAAGCTAGACTAGAAATTCAGGGTTATGAGATAGCCTTAGAGTTACTAGAATCTAGGATTTTTGGACATGAAAAGAATGAACTGGCTTGGGGAGAAAAATATGAGTTTAAAAACTATGAGCTTAAATGCAGAGAATTAAAAATCAACAACCTTAACATTAAATTAGAAAAAGTGGTTAAGGAAAGAGATGATTTGAATGTTAAGATAGCTAAATGGGAAGAATCATCCAAGAGTCTTAATATATTACTCAACAGTTAAATGAGTGCTAATGATAAAAATGGTTTAGGATATGGTACACAAATGGATGAAATAAGTAACAAGTCTGAAACTGATAGTGAAATTAGTATGAGTGTTTTTGAGGTCAGATCAAGTGATGAAGAGACCACACCAGCAAATGATAGGTTTTTAAAAGATGGGTATCATGTTGTTCCCCCTCCCATAACAGGGAACTTCCTAACCCCAAGAGCTGACATATCATTTGCAGGTTTAGATGAATATGCCATTAGGAAGAAAATCATTGAGTCAAAAATAACTAATATTAATACTAAAACAAGTAAGATTGTCGGTAAAACAAATGAAGTAATTACTGAAAAACCTAAGTCTGTCAATGAATCAGTTGTGTCTACACCAAACATTAACAAAGATAAAGTCATCATTGAGGATTGGAACTCAGATGATGTGTTTGAAGTTAGTCTTGTTAAGACTAATGAAACTCAAACAGCTAAACCTCAAGTTGATAAAATTGGTCAAACTTCTAAGAAAGCAGGTATTGGATTTAAGAAAATAAAAGCCTGCTTTGTCTGTAAGAGCACTGACCATTTGATCAAATATTGTGATTTTTATGACAAAAAGAGCTCAGAACCTAAGCTAAAAAATGTGGTCAATACTGGTCAAAGGGTGGTCAAACCAGTATGGGATAATGCTAAAAGGGTTAATCATCAAAAAATTTCAAATAAATTGAACTACCCTCAAGCAAGAAGGACTTTTGTCCCATCAGGAGTACTAACCAGAACAAGTTTAATTAATCCTGTTAGGCCAAATGAGAAAAGAGCAGTACAAACTGTTAGTACTGCTAGGCCTGTTAGTACTGCTAGGTCTGTTAGTACTGCCTGGCCTATTAGTACTGCTAGACCATTTGCCCCCAAAATAGCACAAACTGGTAGTGCTATTAGACCAATTTACCCAAGAATGGACAATGCAAGACTAAGAGCCTCATATTTACCAATTAAGAGGTCTTACTACACAAGACCAACTTTTATACCCAAAAACTTAAAACAAGATGTTAAAACTTCTGGGGTTAAAAATATGACTACTGCTGGGACAAGAGCAGTAGTTAATACTGGTAAGGGTAAGATGGATACTGATGTACCAAAAATCTACATGCAAGAGTTCTGGGCCACTAACTACATCCATCATTCTTCACATTGATTCAAGATGAACGACTAAAGTCATACTATTACCTTGAAAACTTCAGAGGCATGCTCTAGATTTTCGCTAAACTCCTAGGCCAGAAATTTGAAGATCCTACATTTAAAGAGGAAATTTCTCATTCTTATCGATCTTGGCCCCAATGGAAAGACATACAAGTCTTACTGGATGTCTTATGATTTATAACACATTCATCAACCTAAGGGCGTATCATACTTGCGAGCTACAGTCATCCAATATAGTGTCTAAGTCAAAAACTACATCATACAGAAGTCCCTTCGCTTGTCACGTGCTCAAATCCTTTGGGGCATGTATCATAACAAGCATATTGATTATGTCTACCTACTTTGGGAAGACTTGGTGTATCAAGTGGATAACAAAAACTCAAAGAAGAACAATGACAATGTAAATTAATCTACGTTACACCAAGTCACTTATGACTACTTCGTCTGACAAAGATCCGTCAAGTCCCAAGAGAAACAAGATGTTTGAGCATACACACTGCCAAGCGATTGACTCCCATATTCACCCAATAAAGCTTTATCTCTAAAATACATCAAGACACACAAATATATGGTGCAATTCTCCATCAGAATTTAACAAACCAAGACATGATTAAGTCAGAAGCCTACAAGACTTACTACGCGAATGCCACTGGTGAGAAAACTCCAAAACCTAAGTACATGAAGAAGAAAGCTGATTCTAATACAACTCCTAAGAAGATGATCATATATTGCATCTTTATCTAATGTTTAAAGGATGTTTAAGTGCCAGTTATAAGTGGTATAGGGCAAGCTATGTCACATCATGTGACTTTTATATAAAATAATATGTTCACATAATTTACATACATATTATTACTGGTATTTCCATCAGCAATAAAATATAAAAACACACTCATTAATTAATATCATATATATGTATCTCTATCTGATGCTTGTCACAGAATTTTTACTTCCAAATTTCTAAATGTTTATATGAGCAAACCATTTCACGTCATGTGAATTTTAATTTAACATAATTATCTGAAAATCATACTTTGTATCAATTTTTTATCATTAGCAATTAGATATTAAATAAATGTTATAAATAAATATCTTAATCAATGATCTTTAACACATGAACTGATTTAAGGATGTTTAAACTTATAATTTCTAAGTGAATATAGGTGGTGAAAGTTCTCAAATCAACTCAATCCTTGATCGTTGTACGCTCAAATTTCTGATTTAGACTCTTACTATCTAGGATAATAATAACATTGAACATACACAACAGCATAGCGGAACTTAGCAACAACAACAATGTTACTCTCATCAAGGGTTTTTCACATCATTATCTACACTATGAAAATATACTACTACTAAACGGGCCCCCCAAATTCTACCTTTTTAATGGTAGAACATGTTAACCTTACAAAAAAAACCTAAGAAAAAATCACAAGGACTCAAAGATCCCTTGCGGCTAAAAAACTAAATGTAGGCTCAACCAGATAAGACTGTCACACCCCCCCCACTACAGTCAACTCACAATTTCTGTGCACACAAAACTATGTGTCTCACGATCTCTTCATGATAGGGAGATATCAAGAACGTCAACAAAGATTAAGGATAAACATTAGACAAGTAAAATCTTTTACACATTAAGGAATATCTTCTGCACTAATCTTACTATCTCTTAAGGTGATCTTCCAGCAATCTACATAATTCTCTACCAGTCTTTAGAATTCTTTAATAATATTTTAGTCCTTTTGTTTCATTCTTTTATTTATTTTGTCCTCATCAAATCTAGAATCCCCACAACCTTCCCCAATTTGATGATGAACAAAAACAACAAAGTATAGTAACGAGCTCTCATCATAAAGCCGAACAGCTTTCCCTGAAGTCAAAGCTTTAATCATCTCCTGAAATGAAACAAACTTCCCTTAATTAGATATCCTTTTAGTATTCATACACCACCACATATAATAACGCTATCAATCAATGCAACCTTATAGAGTATTTCTTCCCTTCACCTTTTAAAAGTAACAAATAGAGGGTCCTTCCTGTAGATATGCAACTTGGATCAAAACAGCTACAAACCATATACCACAACTACTAATCCAGCCTTCTAATACTCAAAATACCCTCCATGAAGCATAATACGAAAAATGACTTGAGTAAGTAGAAACATAAACTAGCAGTAGTAATAAATCAGCATAGTAACAAAACACGTTCCTCAAGTGTGCTGTAAAATGGTTAAACCTTTTAATAATAAGCTTCCCCTGGAACACAATATGTTTAACCATTTTGCGTGAATCTTCATTCAGTAGGCTCACATAGTAATGATTCACTCATGAAGAAAACTAAGTATAATAACGAACTTGATGTAGACAATACGAACAACCCAAACTTTTGTCTATATGTCTTCGTACTCATCCACGTGACATCGTGACACTCATAAATAAATCTTGAAAATAAGTAGATGCAACCTTCTTGATGAAATCTTCCCCCCTCATATTCTAAGAGACACTGATTACTAAGGATAACAAATTGAGACATTGAGCACCATAAGAAAAACACATACCTTTGCATAGATTCTCAGACAACGTCTCGTTAACATCATTAATAAGCACGAACAAGACACATCTCAAAACTAGTGTTAGCCATTGTAATGATATGATAGCTAGCAAAACCTGTGACACCTCCACTTCACGTCCAAATAACTGATAAACAATCTTCTTCTACATAATGCATATCTTTCAATAAATTGAGCCTTTAAGGTCTGTTAGCACGAACATATAAAATCAAATCAAAAAACAACCAATCATCACCAACTGAGTGTGTTGTCTGAGAACCAAACATGCTTCTGTCTGAACATCAGATAGCAAACTAGCAGTGTAAATCCCATATCTTGTTGTATTTAAGCTGTCTTTTTAATCCAATGGTAGCAGACATAGTTTGAACAAATAGTACTAAGTTTACTCCTTTGGCTCTTGTGGATTCCAATTGAAATGGATCTATATTAGGTAAGATAATCTAAACAACAGATTAAAACATGGTGGGGTAAAGATAAAGACTACCGCGGAATTAATTCTTTTTTAATACTCAACAGAAACAATCAATAACAATAAACACATAACTTTCACAAAGCATTCAATATAATGCTGACAACCACTCCACAAAACACCTATATGTTTTGCCTTACAATGAAAGACTTCTAACTATTATATGAATTGGACGACTATGACAAACCTATATGAAAATAGATCTGTCTAACTATGCCGGATAGGGTTTCCTTTATACACTAATGAAAAGCCTAATAGTCCTTACAAAATACGTTAAGAGATTATGCAGAGATCATGCATAATCTATTCTAATTTATCTCATACATATCCATAAGCATACACTAATATACTAACTCAAAGTAACTAACTATATACAGATAAGTTACTAACTATAACTAGCATATTAAGGTCCTTCAGCAAACATAATCTTGCGTAGAAGCTCTTTAATTCGCTAATCCAATCACCACCCCTAAACTTATTAATTAACCTTCAAATCTTAAGTTTTCTTGAATTAAAGACTCTTGTGATGGAGAGGAGTACTTCAAACACTTTAGCTTCCTATACTATCTAGCTTTTATAAATATATCTTTCATAACTAACTACTATTTCTGTAATCTGAGTTTGATAAACTTTAAAAGCTCCATGTTCCATCAAGTACTTCTTCATTCTGCTTCAATCTTCAAGTAGATCATCCTTCTCCCAGGATTCCTTCTTTAGTGGACATACTTCTTTCTATTATCTAACATGTTGATCTGTATTGATGTACCATCTAAGAATAAAGAAGTGAAACACCACGCGTATTCAATGCAATATTCCATCTCATAAGTCCCATCTGATGGTTTCAACAAAGTCACTTCTTCAATTCGGATCAAATATCATCTAAGAATCTCCCATAGATTAAACTCATGTACACCTAAGTGGATGATCTTTAATCTTTCACATAAGCATCAAATAGCTGTAGAGTTGACTTAAATCTACTCATATCAAGTCTTCTTGAACATGCTTGAATGTATCCATAAAAGCTTAAACTTCATCTGCTCTGTAATACTTGGCAGACACTCATAATCTTTTGCTTCGTTATGTCCCACAGATATAATTCCTAATTTACAGATAAAAATGTTGTTGCAAAACACCAAAATTTCCATTTTAATGATTGAAAAGTTATAATAATCTGGAGAATTTATTAAAAGAAGTAAAGATTTTAGCTTATCAAGACAACCTTATAAGCTACTGTATTGTTTTGTGCAGAATATCTCAACGGCTCTTAATTCATTTTGCTATGTGCTCAACAGACTAACTTTCAACTTAGATTACTAAGTTTGGATCTAGCAAGTACAAACTATGAACCTACACAGTACTAACATCTCTCAGTAGTAAGAAATATATCCCCCAACAGTACAAAATTAACACTAGGCAGTATTAAGCTTATACCTAGCAGTATTAACACCAAGCATAACTTCCTTTACTCTTCTTCAAATATAGACCTGCTCATAATTCATACCTTTGAAGTTTGTCATACTCCTCTCATGCATTTTCTGTTTCTTCCATCCTCCTACTTTGATAGGGGAGTGGCGCGTGAAGAGCGCAGGGAGGGGGGATCCTCCAAAATCAAATACAGCTCTGCATCTGGGAATCATAACTTGAGCTGTCTTACAATCTTTTGACTTTCTTATCAACGATATGTTAATTCCGGAGCATGAGACTTCCTTTAGAACTGATTAAGAGCATTTCTCCAAAATGGTAACTTATCATCAATTTTGGTCCTTGAAATTCCATCAATTCTATAAGTTCCAGACTGTCCTCTCCACTTCTAATTGTGTAACCTTTTGAGAGAGGTGGATCATTAGACTTATAGTTTTTGGCAAACTATCAGCCATAAACGGATTTGATGATTCTTTACCAGTTCTCGTTTACCCTGGAATAGCCAATGCTTCATTGCAAAAACAAGCTGCATTCAATAACATTAAGTTTTAGCAAACTAACACTATCACATATTGATTAGTCTTTACCAAGAACTGTTTTGATCAGACTAGCCAACTATTAAGACCATGAGATAAGGTGCAGATTGAAAACCTACAATTTTGGTAAATTGTCAACCATAAACGGA
Organism: Tanacetum coccineum; assembly: GCA_026074375.1. Taxonomy (NCBI): domain Eukaryota; kingdom Viridiplantae; phylum Streptophyta; class Magnoliopsida; order Asterales; family Asteraceae; genus Tanacetum; species Tanacetum coccineum. The sequence goes on along the minus strand of BQNB010056292.1, from coordinate 21,992 downwards.
TTTGAAAAGTCTTTACCACTAACTGTTTGCTTATGGACTAGCCAGTTCTTATGCCTGTTAAGCATGGTGAATTGATGACCATTTGTTGTGTGGTTGTAAAACCAACACTAAAAGACCATCCATTCTATCATCAAAGTTCTCATCAAAGTCCTCCCCTCAAATCTAACTATACATCTTTTTATAACCTGCAAATGTTAAACTAAAACATAGAAAATACAACAGCAATACTAACATAGGAGTATCAAGTATAATTAGTAGAACTAACTATACTTGTCACAAGAGAATTAATTTCTCTTAGGAAGCCCCCCGCTAGTAATTTGTAGCCACCCCCCAAAGCCATTCTAGACTTTGTTTCTCTACTCCTGATGGATCAACATAGTAAAATTGCTTACAAATACATGATCTAGTATTCTTGTAGACATGATTTATCATCTTTTCATTTATAGTCCCATGCCAATATCTTTAGGCTTAATAGCAATTTTATCCCTTTGTTCTCCACTCATGCACTTTGTCATTCTTTTTCCTTTAACAGTATTACAGAAATTACCTTAGCAGTATTAAATTATGTTATACAAATTTATATTTTTTAAGACATTGTTTGTTTGGCAAAAAGGTCTTCTTATGGTGAATGTTACTTTTAACAAGCATTTGTCCTTGTTTGGTAACATTTACAGAGGGTATAGCAGTACTTGAATGACCTAGCAGCACTAACCGGTGCTTAGGTTCTTGAAAGCTTTGCCTATGCAGTACTAAATGGGTACTAGCCAGACTGGTTAAAACTACTGTTCGGAGCAAAATTCCTTCTAAATTAGAAATCTTTTTGATGATTGACCCTCATATGCATTGTCCTAACTAGTCTAACTTCCTCTTTGACTAGTTTCCCTTTTTTCACATTGTATCAAAACAGGTTTTTGTACATCCTTTATCTTTTTGGGTCTAAAAGCTGGTTTTGTGAAATAAGACCTCTTGTTTGTTGAATATGTGGCTCTTGGTCTTACATTGTCCATTCTTGGGTAAATTGGTCTAATAGCACTACCAGTTTGTGCTATTTTTGGGATAAACGGTCTAGAAGTACAAACAGGCCTAGTAGTACTAACAGGCCTAGCTGTACTAACAGTGTGAACTGCTCTTTTCTCATTTGGCTTAACAGGATTAACCAACCCTGTTCTGTTTAGTACTCCTAATGGGACAAAATTCCTTCTTGCTTGAGGGTATTCCAATTTATTTGAAATTTTTTGGTGATTAACCCTTTTAGCATTATCCCATACTGGTTTGACAATCCTTTGATCAGTATTGGCCACAGTTTTCATCTTAGGTTCTTGACTCCTTTTGTCATAAAAATTACAATCTTTGATCAAATGGACAATACTCTTACAGACAAAGCAATATTTTATTTTCTTAAACCCAATTCCTTCTTTCTGAGAAATTTGACCACTTTTATCAACTTGAGTTTTAGCTGTTTGAGTCTCATTAGTTTTAACAGGACTAACTATTTGCACTTCAGACACATCATCCTCATCATCTGAGTTCCAATCCTCAATGATGACTTTATCTCTGTTAATCTTTAGATTAGACACAACTGATTCACAGACTGACTTAGGTTTTTCAGTAATTACTTCATTTGTTTTACCGACAATCTTACTTGTTTTAGTATTAATCTTAGTTATTTTTGACTCAATGATTTTCTTCCTAATGGCATATTCATCTAAACCTGCAAATGATATGTCAGCTCTTGGGGTTAGGAAGTTCCCTGTTATGGGAGGGGGAACAACATGATACCCATCTTTTAAAAACCTATCATTTGCTGGTGTGGTCTCTTCATCACTTGATCTGACCTCAAAAACACTCATACTAATTTCACTATCAGTTTCAGACTTGTTACTTATTTCATCCATTTGTGTACCATATCCTAAACCATTTTTATCATTAGCACTCATTTAACTGTTGAGTAATATATTAAGACTCTTGGATGATTCTTCCCATTTAGCTATCTTAACTTTCAAATCATCTCTTTCCTTAACCACTTTTTCTAATTTAATGTTAAGGTTGTTGATTTTTAATTCTCTGCATTTAAGCTCATAGTTTTTAAACTCATATTTTTCTCCCCAAGCCAGTTCATTCTTTTCATGTCCAAAAATCCTAGATTCTAGTAACTCTAAGGCTATCTCATAACCCTAAATTTCTAGTCTAGCTTTGTTATGTTTTTCTCTTTCGCTATCATAGTTCTTTTGAAGAGTTTTAAAAGATTCAAGACATTGTTTAGAACAATTTTGTACCTCATTGTCAGAAAAACTTAATGAGCTTGAAGAGGAGATGGCCATTAAAGCATAATTGACTAGTTCTACTTCAAAATCATTACTCCAGTCATAGCCCCCTAGACCATCTTGAGCCACCAGTGCTTGTGATGAAGATTCACTTATTGGTGCATTCCTCCTGTCATTATCACCATAAGACATTTTCCCTTGGTTCCTTCCTGAGTTGCATTCCCTAGCAAAATTCCCTTTTCTGTGACAGTTATAGCACTCAACTTTTGACTTATCAAGGGTAACATGTTGTTTTCCTTTGAAATCCAAGTTCCTTCCTGTCTTATGAATGAATTTCTTCACCCTGACAGTCAACATATCCACCTGCCATCTAAGATAAAATTCTTCCAAGTCGTCTTCATCAATCTGCTGCAAATCCTCATTTTCAAGTTGAGGACTGGTTGTTTGTTATGAAAAGAAGGATCAGATTACTTCATCAGCACATGGGGTAGATGAAACCTGACTAGTTCCTCCAGCAGTACTAACCCCAAAATCTCAACTAGCAGTAGTAACTTCATTAGTACTGCTAGTATTCTTAGAGGAAAGAAATGCCAAGTTCTAAGAATTAGATGTGGAATTTGAAGACCTCTTCATCTCATCTTCATAGACCCTAAGGTTGTTTTAGAGATCATCAATATCAACCTGGTCTATGTTTGGCTTATTTCTCATAATTAAGGCAATTTGACTCCATGAAGGAGGAAGACAGAAAACCTAATTCCATTTATTCCCTTCCCACTATTTTTTTGTCATAGAGATAGGGTTTTACATAACCGATCTTTTTTTTGGGGGGGTGTTTTTAGCCTTTTTTGTAGTAGTGTGCGGAATTAATCTTTATATACTTAGAAAAAAAATCAAACAATGAACACATAACTTTCACAAAGCTTTCAATATATTGAACCACAAAACAACTATATGTTTTGCCTTACAATGAAAGACTCTAACTATTATATGAATTGGACGACTATGAAAGTATATGGAAAAGAGATATGTCTAACTATGCTATATGGTTCCTTTTATTCACTAAGGTAAACCCTAATAGGCTTACAAAACACGTTAGGAGATTATACAGAGATCATGCATATCTATTCCTAATTTATCTCATACATATCTCATAAGCAGCACTAATATACTAACTAACAGTACTAACTATATACTGACATTACTAACATTGTACTAACAGTACTAACTATAACTAGCAGTATTAAGTCCTTCAGCAGCATTATCTTGTAGAAGCTCTTTAATTCCCAACAATCATCCCCTAAACTTATGATTTACCTTTAAATCTTAAGTTTCTTGAATTAAAGCTCTTTGATTTTGAGAGGATTCTTTCAAACATTTTAGCTTCCTTTCCTGTTAGCTTTCAAAAATTCTTCATAACTAACTCTGTTCTGCAATCTGAGATTTGATAAACTTTATAAGCTCATGTGCCATAGTACTTTTTTCTTCTACTTCAATCTTCAAGTTGATCATCTTCTATCTCCTAAAAATTGCATAGTGCCAGATGTACTTCGTCTAGTATATTGGCAGCCCGCGTGATCAGCGTCTGCATAAGCTGTTAGAGCAATAGAAGAATCCTTTAGATACTAGAGTCCCCTATTAACAGTTCCTCTTAGGTATTTAAAGATTCTTTTTATAGCATGTAAGTGCTTTTCGGTAGGCTTTGCCTGATTCCTGGCACATATGCATACAACAAATGTATGTAGGGTCTACTGGTTGTAAGATACATAAGGTGCCTACCATTCTACGATAGTATGTAGGGTCAATGGCTTTCCCTTACGGATGTTCATCCAGCTTGGATTTCTCCACCATAGGAGCATCCACGGGGTTACTAGATTCCATACCATACATTTTCAAAGATTCAAGAGCATATTTTGACTGGTTAAGAAAGATGCCTCTGGGATCTTGAGAAATTTGTAATCCTAGAAAGAATGAAAATTTTCCCATCATCGACATCATAAACTTTGAACACAATAGTTTTGAAAATTGGTCACATAGTTCAGGTGTAGTAGATGCAAAGATAATGTCATCAAAATAAATTTGTACCAGGAGAAGATCTTTGCCTTGTCTTCTGATGAACAATGTAGGATCCACGGTTCCTTTAGAGAATTCTTGGGAGAGTAGAAACTTCGATAATAGATCGTACCATGCGCGAGGAGCTTGTTTCAACCCGTAAAGAGCCTTCTTAAGCATGTACACGTGATTCAGATTGTCTTGATCCACAAACCCGTCCGGTTGGCTGACATAAACTTTCTCACATAGAATGCCATTTAAGAATGTCGTCTTTACATCCATTTGGTAGACGATCATATTCATGTGAGCAGCAAATGCGAGGAATATTCGAATAGCTTCAAGTCTAGCCACTAGAGCAAAAGATTCTTCAAAATCAATTCCCTCTTCTTGACGGTAACCATGAGCAACCAAACGAGCCTTGTTTTTTAGAATTCCTCCTAATTCATCAAGTTTTACCTTGTAGATCCATTTTAAAGTAATAAGCATCACTTTATCTAGACAAGGAACGGGTTCCTAGACTTCAAGATGTTTAAATTCATTAAGCTCCTCTTGCATTGCTTCAATCCAACTTGCTTGAGTTAATGCGTCTTTATAGTTCTTAGGTTCAATTTATGTGAGAAAGGCATCATAGTAACAAAATAAGGCTTGTTCATAGAGTTGGAGTCTTGTGGACACAAGTCTTCTGAGTTCATCGATAATGTTATCTAAAGGATGATCCTTGGTCCATTTGGTAACGTGTTCAAAGTAAGGAGCAACAGTGTGCACCACAGAAGGAATAACATCCGAAAAAAAAGATGCTTTAGATTCATGTTCTGGAATTAGAATGCCAAAGAACGGATCATTATTCATGTGTGCAACAACTAAATCATGATTCTCTTCTTCAACATCATTAGGAATGACTTGAGATTGAGTATCAGGTGTAGTTTGTGAATTACTAGCAGATGGTGCATCTTGGTCAACAATTGTTGAGGAAGATGAACCAGTTGATTCAGCAAGTTCTAGAGCTACTACTTTAGTAATTAGAGCAATGACTTCAGGTGTTGGAAGATCAACACTAGGTAGGGGATTGAGTGATTCATCAAACAGTGGTTGAAATAAAATATCCCAATTAGTTTTTGAAGGTGGTACAAATGGTGTTGAAGGAGGAGGGTTTGGCACAAGTCCTGAACTGATTGTTGCTGGAGTCATTTCATGAAGTGCGGGTTCTCAACTGTTGTATTCAAAAGCCAATGTTGTTAGCTCATCAAAATCTACACGAATTGTTTCAATGATTCGTCTGGTACGTCGGTTGTAAATTCAGAATGCTTTCTTTGTGGGTGCATAGCCAATGAAAATACCAATGTTAGCTTTCGGTTGTAACAATCCCAAATTCTCGCTATCATTCATTGGGTAACAAAGTGCACCAAACACATAACGAAATGATAGGTTGGGAGGTTTGTGGTGCAGAAGCTCATATGGTTTTTTGCCTTGATGAAGGCGTATGATGGAACGGTTTTAGGTATAACATGCGGTTGCAACTGCTTCGGCCCATAAGAATAATATAGCTTTTGCATAAATTAACATTGTGCAGGTAGCTTCCATTAGCGTATGATTACGTCTTTCAACGACACCATTTTGATGTAGAGCTCAAGCAACAGATGTTTCATAAGAGATGCCAACCTTCTCATAATATTCACGGAAAGTTTGATTAATAAATTCAGTTCCATTATCTGTTCTGATGCGTCAGACATGTGTCTTATGCCGTACTTGGATCATCTTGAGAAACTTGATTATGAAATATGGAGCTTCATCTTTTGACTTTAAGCACTTCACTCATGTAAATCAAGAGTAATCATCGATAATAACGAGAATGTAATTCTTTCTATTAACGCTTACGACATGCATTGTTGAGAATAAAGGCTTCTTAAGTTTCTACTACTGGTTAAAGAAACTACTGCTGGTGAAGATTATAGAAAATAGTCTAAGTCATTAATACTGCTAGTATTATAGTTAGTACTGCTAAAGTGATATGTATAAGATATATTAGGAATAGATATGCATTGATCACTTGACGTATTTTGTAAGCCCATTAGGGTTCCTTGGTGTATAAAAGGAACCCTACAGCATAGAATTCATATCTCATAGTTAGTTGTTTTCATAGCTTCAAAGTTTTTCTTATAACTCCATCACTATTTAAAGTGATCATTATATTAAGGATAAAACTTTAGTTTGATTGTGTGTTCATTGTTAATCTTCTTATTGCTTAAAGTCTAGATTTCACATAGACTTTAAGATATCTCACAAAGTTTCTGTCATAGTAGTTTTGGTTTTATCCAACGTTACTAACCTTTACACAAGCTAAAGGAAATCAAGATCTATTTAGAATGGATCAACAAGTGGTATCAGAGCTTGTTGAGAAACTTTAAGAAGAACACTATATGTACACAAGATCTTATAGTCAAAGAGAATATGGAATCACAGTCAGAATTAACCCAAACATTGTCTGCACTAAAACTTCCTATGCTCAAAATAGGCGACTATGATCCCTGGAGCATGAGAATGGAGCAATATCTTACTCATACTGATTATGCTCTTTAGGAGGTTATTGTGAATGGTGATGCACCTGCTATTGCATCAGCTAGTGCTGAAGGTCCTATTCCTCCTAAAACTATTTAACAAAAGCTAGCAAGAAAGAATGAATTGAAAGAAAAAAGTATTTTATTGTTGGCCATTCCTAATGAGCACATGTTGAAGTTTCATGGAATCAAGGATGCAAAGTCCTTATGAGAAGTTATCAAGAATAGTTTTGGAGGCAATAAGGAATCAAAGAAGATGCAGAAGACCATTCTCAAGCAGAATTATGAAAACTTTGCTGTATCAAGTCAAGAAGGACTGGATAAAGTCTATGACCAGTTTCAGAAGCTCATTAGTCAACTTGAAATTCATGGTGAAGTTATTTCTCAAGAGGACGCAAATCTAAAGCTGTTGAGAAGTTTACTATCAGCTTGGAACAATATTTCTTTAATCATACGAAACGAATCTGATCTAGACACTTTGAGTACGAATGATTTGTACAACAATTTGAAGGTGTATAAAGCTTAAATTAAAGGCCAATCAAGCTCAAGCTCAAAATCTCAAAATATGGCTTTTGTATCTTCAAATAACACTAGCAGTACTAAAGAAGCAGTTAATACTGCTAATTATGTTTCTGCTGCTAGTTCGCAAGGACAAGCTTCTTCTGTAACCTATGCTGATGATGTCATGTTTTCCTTCTTTGCTAATCAATCTAATAGTCTACAGTTGGACAATGAAGATCTAGAGCAGATTGATACTGATAATCTTAAAGAGATGGATCTCAAATCGCATGTGGCTATGCTTACAATGAGGATGAAGAGACTCATAAAGAATACAAGAAGGAATCTAAATTTCAATGGCAAAGAAACTATTGGCTTTGATAAGACAAAGGTTGAATGTTACAACTGCCATAGTAAAGGTCACTTAGCTAGAGAATGCAGAGCACCAAGGAATCAAGGGAATAGAAACGGAGATAATACAAGAAGGGTTATACAAGTGGAGACTCCAAATAATGCTTTGGTTATTCAAGATGGGATAGGTGGTTATGATTGGATCTTCCAGGCATAAGAAGACCACACAAACTTTGCTCTAATGGCCTATACATCTCAAGGTTCATCAAGTTCTTCATGTTCAGAATCTGAGGTACATACTTGCTCTAAGGATTGTTTAAAATCATATGAAACTTTTCAAAACTATTATGATCAACAGCGTGAAGCTCTTAATAAATCTAATCTAGAAATAATAGGTTATCAAATGGGATTAGAATCATTAGAAGCTAGGATAGTTGTTCATGGAAAGAATGAAATTGTTTATGAAGAAAATATTGCATTTTTAAAATATGATGTCTAAGTAAAAGATATTTCTATAAAAGAGCTTAAAAATCAGTTAGAAAATGCTTTAAAAGAAAAAGATGATTTAAAGCTTAAAATAGAAAAATTTGAGACATCTTCTAAGAATCTAACTAAACTAATGAATAGTCAAATAAGTGCTAAAGACAAGACTGGTCTTGGTTATGATAGTTATGTGAATGAGAGTGAAGTACTTGATAATTTGTTTGACAGTCATGAAAGTGATGGGGATAATAATCAAATAAATGATAGGTTTAAAAAGACTAAGGGATATCATGCAGTTCCCCCTACATTGGGAACCTCTAGCCCGCAAAATAGCTGTATTATCACTTTGCTTGGGTTAGTTGTTTCGGTCTATAGTCTAATTGTGACGTGAAATAATCTATTTAGTTTCAGGTTTAGGTTTGTTGGATAATACTACTTCTGTAACTAGGACAAGGATAGTTTGGGAAAAAGCCTTTAATCTGTTTTTGGCCACTAGTGCGTTCACTTTCTTGGCTTTGTGGTGTTGGCGGTGTGTGACTGGGGTGGGACGTGGTGCGCCGTGAAAGGGGTTGGTTTGTTGTTGTTTAAGTGGTTGGTGTTTTGATTGCGGGGGGGGGGGGCGCGCGTGTGGGGGGCGGGGGGGTTGGGGGGGCGGGGGGGGTGGGCTGGTGCGTAGGGGCCTGGGAGGGGGTGAGAAGATGGGCGTAGGTTTTAGTGGGGCGGTTTGAGGGGAGGTGGGGGGGTGGGGTTTTGGAGGTGGTGGGGTTTGTGGGGGACTGTGGGAGAGCAGGATGAGTCTTAGCGGGGAAGGGTTAGAGGGAGAGCAGTTGGGGGGGAAAAGCGCGCGGTGGGGGGTGAGGGTGGGGGGGGGGGGGAGGCTGCGGAGGTGGTGATGAAGGGGGGGGCGCCGGGTGTGGGGGGTCGGTATGGAGGGTGGAACATTGGGGAAGCAGGCCGGGTGAGTGGGGGTGGAGGTGCGGGGGGGGTAGGACGTGGGGGCAGGGGGTAGTGGGTGGGGGTGTAAGGGTCTAGTCTAATCGTGGGGAGGGATTTTTCGGGTATTGGGGGGGGTGGGGGAGTGGGTGCGTGGAGAGGGGGGGGGTCCCCCCCCCCCCCCCCCACGATATATAATGTGTGGGGGGGGGGGGGGTGAGGGGGGGTGGGGAGGGTGATGGGGGGTGGGGGGGGGGGTGGTGGTTGTGGGAGGTTGGGGGGGTCTGATTTTATGTTATTTTTTTTTAAGTGATTTACGTTTGCGTTAGTAGGCTGGTGTGATTTTTCATGTGGGCGTGAATTTCGTAGTTGCAGAAGAGTCATTTGTTTGTCGGGAGTACGGGCCGAGGGGTGAGCTGGATTTTATTTACTTGTTTGATTGTGCTATATGATAGTGTTTGGTTTGTGGGGGGGGTGTTTTAGGGGGTTTCGGAGGAGTTTTAGAGTGTTAGGAAGGGGGGGTAAGATTTTTTTTTTTTGTTTTTTTTTTATTTTTTTTTTAAGAAGGATTTGTTTTTGATTTTTTTTTTTTTTGTGAGGTTTTGAAGGGGGGGGTGGGGGGCGGTTGGGTTTGTAGGAGTGTGGTAGATGTGCGTGAGGATGCGAGTAGGGGGGGGGTGGGGTGGGAGGGGGGGCTGTGGGGGGAGGGGGGGGGATGGGGGGGGGGAGGGCGGGGGGCCGGTGGGTGGGGGCGGGGGAGGGGCGGGGTGGGGGGGGGGGGCGGGTCTCTGGGGGGGGGTGGGCGGGGGGGGGGGGGGGGGGGGGAGGGGGCGGGGGTGGGGGGGGGGTGGGTGGGGGGACTGGGGGTGGGGGGGGCAGTGGGGGGGACGGGGGAAGATGGGGGGTGGGGGGGGGGGGGTGGGGGGGGTGGGGGGGGAGGGTTGTGGGGGGGCGGGGGGATGAGGGGTTGTTGTGGTTGGTTTGGGTGGTTTTGGGTTTGGGTTTTTTTGTGGGGTGTGGCTTTGTTTGTTTTAGTGATTTTTTTTATTGGTTTTGGCTCTATACTTGGGGTTTTTTTGTTAATTTTTTGGCTGTTTGGTTGGTGGGGGGTGGGTGTTGGTTTTGTGGGGAGTTATTGTGTGTTGGGGGTTGAGGATTGTTTGGGTTTAAGGGATTCTTTGTAGGTTTTGATAGGGTGGGTTTGCGTGGCTATATTATTGGTTGGGTGGGGGGGGTTGTTTTGGTTTTATGGGGTGAATTTTTATAGGTATTGGGGGGGTGAGGGGTGTGGTTGTAGTTTGGGTTTTATTGACGGGAGCTGGTTTGTCTTGTTTGGGTGTTAGTTTTGTTGTTGGTGTGTTTGTGGGTTGTAGTGTTTGTTTTGTGGGTGTTTTCTGGGGAGGGTGGGTTTTGTGTTTGTATGGATGGTGGTTGGGGGATGTTGGTTTTTTGGGTGGTTGGTTTGCGGTGCTGGTGAGAGGGGAGTGGGGCGGGTGGGTGGTGGAGGGTTTAGGTTGCCGGGGGGGTTTGGGAGGCAAGAAAGAGGAGGAGGGTGAATGGGGGTTGAATTGGGTAAGTGTTAGGTAGCTGTGGGTGGTGGCTATTTGGTGTTTGGAGGTTTGGGTGGTCTGGTTTGTTTATGTTTGGGTGTTTTGGGCGGGGTGGGTTTGTGTGTGGTGTATGGTAGTGTTTTTTGTGTGGTGGAGCGGGCTGACAGGGGGGGGGTATTGGGTTTGGGTGGTGGGGACTTGATAGGCGACATGTTTGGGCGAAAGGGATGGTTTGCGGTCACGTCGGGGCGGCGGGGTTTGTTTTTTGTATGGGTCGACGGGGCATGGGCGGGGTTTTGGATGGCTCCGGCCGGGCGCGGGATCAGGGGGTTGGGTGGGATGGGTGTGAGGGGCGCGGTGGGCGCGGGAGGCGTTTGGGCGGGGTGTTGGGCAGTGGGGTGGGGGAAGCGGGGGAGGTTGTTGGGCGGGCTGGGGCGGAGTTGTATTGTGCTGTAGTTCTGGGCTATAGGGGAGGGGGGTGCGTGTGGGGGTTGGTCGCGGGTGGGGGTTTTAGGGGGTTGGGGGGGTGGGTGAGGTGAGTGTTGGGCGAAGGGGTTTGGGTGAGGGGAGGGGTTGAGGGTGGTCGGTGGGGAGGGGGCGTGAAGGGGTGGGGGGGGGGGGGAGGAGGTGAAGGATCGAGGCGGGGGGGGGGGGGGTTGGGGAGCTCAGTGGTGCCTGCGAGGTTGTTGGGGACAACATACCCCACACACCGTGCGCGGTGAAGGGTCCCGCGGAGAGGAAGGGGTGGGGGTGACAGGGGCGGGTGCGGGGATGGGGGGCGGCGAGACGTGGTGGGGGGTCGCGGGGGGTAGGCGCGGGGAGGCAGGGTGGGAAGGCGCCCGTGCACCGGGGAGGGGTGGTTTCGTTTGGGAAGTTTTTAGACCTGGGTTGGCACAACAATGCTCGAGAGGGTGAACCACCTAATTCATTTATGGGGTGGGTTGTGTAGGTATATATTCTTGGGTAGCCACCGGTAACCTCTTTTTCCTCTTGTATATGTTTGTGGGTTGTAATGGGGGGGCACTGATGACCGACAAGTGAATATATTAACTAATCTCCAGGCTCTTTTGTAGTTATGTTAGCAGTTCTAAATCGAAAAAAAGTTACCTAGTTTTTTTACTTCGAAGCATAGCTTATCTAGAACGAGCAGTAGCAGTTTATGTAGTTGTTTTTGCAGGTATTTGAGTAGTTGAGTTTTTGTAGTAATAGGAGGATATACGGTTGTTGGATGCTTTGTCTGTAAATAAAAGTTGTGGGAGTTAGTTGTTTAAGTATGTAGGAGTTATTTAAAGCAGTAAGTAAGGAGTTGAGTATTTCTGTTTGTTAAATAAGATAAACTAAATAACAGCTAGTACGTTTAGTTCGTTTAGTAGTATCGAATAAGTTTAGTGCTAGAGATTTTTTTTAATATATGTTGGCATTCGATAGACCAACTATGTGGGAATGGTGCTAAAAACCAAGTTTTCCAAATTGTTTTTCATAAGTCCATTAACCAGTTGTTAGGAGAGGTGGGACTTTTACACTCAAAAGCAGCATGAGCCAGCAGCTTGCAGCGAGCAAGCCTGCACCAGCTAGCAGAGAGAGCGTGCAGCAGTTAGCACCTAGCATCCCTTGAGGGGGGGAGAGGCAGCAGGCACCCCTTTTGACTGCAGCGTAGCATCATCCAGGCTGCCCGCGCAGCTGCAGCATGGCTGCATTTGCAGGCTAGTACCAGTGGAGGCACTCAGCAGCAACCTACTAAATCTAAAGCGCGGCTAGAGCGAAGCTGTTTGCCAAGAAAGCAGCACCTAAGCGCACCCCAGCAACACCCGATATAATACAGAGCACGCAGATGAGACTAGCAAGATAAGAGGCTAGCTCAGCAATAGCACAGAGAGCAGACGCAGCAAGCACCAGCTGCACCAGCGCAAGCATTGGCAAAGCCAAGCAGGCTAGCGCATGGCAGAGCATAGCTAAGCTGAGCACAGACCAGGTGTGCTAAGCAAGCAGCCCAGCTGCGCCAGGCACAACTAATTAGCTCCGTAATATAAGCTATAGCACCTATAAAAAACTATACAGCTTGCAGAGCAGTATCATTAGCTGCTGCTCGAGCACTGTGCACCCCTCACAAGGGTATGCAGAAAGAAGGCTACCTCAGACTGAGCATAAAATCCATGATGTGAATTCTTTGATGACTTGATAAGGTTTTTTGGACACCACGCCTTGGGGATGAGGCCTGTGGTAGCGTGATTGAAAAGCTGTGCTCCAACGTTTTTTTGGATACAGTGTTAGAGTGTTTTTTTTTTGTTTTTTTGTCTTTTATTTTTTTTGTTTTTGTGTTCCGTTTTATTGTTTTAAATGTTGGTCTACCAGTTATTTTATGTTGGTGTGGGGGCGTTTTTTGGGTTTTATTATTTTTTTTGGTGTTTATTTAATGTAATTTTTTTGGGTAGTATTTGATGCCTTGGTAAAGTATTTGGTACGTAGGAAGGGCGCGGGAACACTTTTTTTTTTTTTTTTTTACTGTGGAGTTTGTTCTTGGTTGGGCGATGGTACTGTGTGGGTAGGTTGGTGGTGGTGTTGGCCTTTGGTGTTTATTGGTGGTGGAAGGTGGTTTGGTTGGTGGATGGTGTGGGTTAGGTTTGGTAGGGTGGTGTTGGTTGGTGGTTGGTGGTGGTGGTGGATTATTAATTTTACTTTTGACTGGTTGGGTGGATTGGCCGTGGTCGTGGGTTGTTGGTGGGGATGGTAGTGGGTGGTTGGTGCTTGGGTGGTTGGGTGGGTGGGTTGGGAGGGGGAGAGGGGGGGGAGAGGGGGGGCCGCGGTGGGTGGAGGGTGCGGTTTGTGTCTGGCTGTGGGTTCTTTGGGGAGAGGGGGCGGTGGGGGTGGCTGGAAGCTGGGGGTGGGGGAGGGGGAGGGGGGTTGGTGGGGTTCGTTGGTTGGGGGCAGGGGGGAGCGGGGGGGGGCTGGAACGGATGATTGGGAGGTGGAGGTTGGTTGAGGCTTAGTTTGTCGGGTGTTAGGGTTGGTTTTTGTTGGGTGGTGGGATAATTAGGAGGAGGATAGTTAAGGGAGGGGTGTGTGAAGTGTGGGTGAAGGATAGTAGATTAGTAGGTGAGTGGTCAGCTTTGGTAGTTTGAGGTGTAGGTGGAGTATAGTGCGGGGTGGTGTGGTGGGTTGAGGTTGGGGGGGTGTATGGGTGTTGTTTTTGTGTTGGTAGGTGTCTGGAGTTTGGTGTTTGGTGGAGAGTAGGTAGTGGAGGTGTTGCTAGGTGGAGGGGTATGTTAGAGGTGTGGCTAGTTGATGTTTGGTGTGTGTTGGTGGGTTTGTAGGAGGGTTGGGAAAGTAGTTGTTGTGCAGTGTTGTGGTTGTATGGTGTGTAGTTGGTAGTTGTTTTTGTTGAGGTGTTAGGGAGTCTTGTGTAGTATCGGAGGATAGTACGTAGGGTACGTAGTTTGGTGTGCAGGGATGTATAGTAATGTATAGTGTAGTTTAGTAAGTAGTTGAGTAGGTAGTGTGAGTAAAGTTAGGTAGTAGTAGTAGTTAGGTTAATGTATAGTAAGTAAGTAGGTGTTTGGTTTAGTTTGTAAAGTATAGAGTAATGTATAAGTAGTAGAGTTGGTGTTGTAGTAGTAGGAATATGTAGTAGTAAGTTAAAGTAGTAGTAGATGTTAGTAGTAAGTAAGTGTAAGTAAGTCAGTGTTGTTTTTGTATGTTAGGCAGTAAGTGTAGTAGTAGTAGGGTCTAGTAAGTAGTTAGGTAGTGAGTAGTTTGCTGTAAAGTAGTTATTTATAGTATAATAGTAGTTAGTTGTAAGTAGTAGATATAAGTAGTCCAGTAATTTAGTAGTAGCAGTGTAATGAAAGTACTCAGTAGTAGTCGTATCTTAGTTAGTTATAGTATGTTGTTAGATGTATAGTATAAGTTAGAGTAGTAGTAATGTAGATAGTAAAGTAAGTGTTTGTATAGTATGTAGGTAGTATTAGTAAGTGTTCCTAAGTAGTAGTATTAGTTATAGGTAGTTGTTTAAACCTAAGTAGTAAGTAGAAGTAGTGTTTAGTTAGTTAAGGTAAGTAGTAAGTGTTTGCTGCTGTGTATCTTTTTTTTTGGTTTTTTGCTTTAAGTAGGTGTTGGTTAGGTAGTAAAGTAGTAGTAAGTAGTTGAAGTAGAGTAGTAGTTAGTAGTAGTAGTAATTAGAGAGTAGGAGTAACACAAAGTTAAGTTACGTAGTTTAGGGTGCAAAGTCAGTGTAGTATAGTAGTAAGTGCTCTAGTAGTTTCGTAGTTAGTAAGTAGTAGTTGAGTAAGTAAGTCGTATAGTAAGTTAGTTAGTAGAATGTAGGTTTAAATAGTAAGAGTAGTAGTAGTTAAGTAGTAGAGTTAGTTAGCATGTAAGTGTAAAAACAAAAGCAGTACTAATTTTGTAGTAGGTAAGTGCTTTTTTTTTTTTTGCTGTGATGGGGAAATTGGGGAAAGGGGAGAAGTGAAAATTGAAAAGAGAAAGAGGAAGGGGGGGGGAAGAAAATGGGGGAGAAAAATGGGAAGGAAAGGGGAGGAGAAGAAGGAGGAGGGGAAAGGAATGGAAAATAATGGAGGGGAGGGATAAGAGGAGAAAAGGGAGAAAAAATGGGAAAAAAGGAGGAAGGGGAGGAAAAAAATGAAAGAAAAAAAAAAAGGAGAAAGGGAGGTAAAAAGGAAAAAGGAGGAGAAGGAAGGGAAAGAAGGAGAGGAGAAGGGGAAAAAAAATAAAAAAAAAAAAATGGAAAAAAGGAAAAAAATGTGAAACAAAGAAGGAAAGAAAGGAAAGAAAGAGAAAGAAAAAAGGTGGGAAGGGGGAAAGAAAAATGCTTTGTTGGTGGTGGTTTGGTTAATAACCAAGGGGGGGGTGAAGGGGGTGGGAGAAAGAAGGGAGGGGAAGAGGGGGGGGGAGGGGGCAAAGGACAAAGGAGAAAAGGAGGAAAGAATAGAAAGGAAAAAAAAGAATGGGGGAAAATGGAAAATAGGGAAAAAAGTTGAAATGGAAAGAGGATGGAAAAAATTGACAGAAGGGGAAGGTGGAGAAGGGGCCAACAGAAAGAAAGGAAAATGGGAAAAGGGGAGGAAGCGAACAATAGGATAAATAGGGTGAAGGGGAAAAAAAAAAGGGGAAAAAAAGGTGGAGGATAAAAGGGAAAAGGAATGAAAGGGGGGGAGAAGGACCAAAGGTTGAAAATGAGAATGGGAAGGGATAAAAGAAACATTGCGAAAAATGGGGTGGTGGAAGTGGGTGACAAAAGGGATAAAATTCTTTAATGTTTTTATTGGGAAACTGGGAAAGGGGGTGATAAATGTTATTAAAATTTTTATTGGTTTTGGGGGGGTGGGGGTACTTTGGTTCTTGGTGGGGTTTATTGGGTTTTTGGGTTTAGGTGGGGGTGTGTGTTGGGTTTTGTTTTTTTTTGGTGTTGGGGGTTTTTTTAGCTAGCTGGGTTTTGTTGGGATAGGGGTTTTTTGGAGGGGCGTGGGGGGGGGTGAGGGTTGTGGTGTTTGTGGTTAGTTGGTGGGGGGTGGTGTTGTTGGTGGTTGAGGTTGTTGGTGTTTTGTTTTTGGTTGTGGCTGTTGTGGGCTATAAAGGGGGGGGAGAGGGGGAGGGGTGGAGTATGGGGGGATGAAAAAGGGGGATGGGAGAGGGGGAAGAAAGGTGAGGAGAAAATGGAAAGGGAGGGAAGGGAGAAAGGGAAATGGGGGGGGGGAAAATGGGGGGAAAAGGATAGGTAAATAGGATTGGGGGGGGGGAGGATGGTAGGGTTATGTGGGGAAAGGGGTAAGGGGGATAAATGGGGGGTAATGGAGGGGGGGTTAGAGAAAAGGGGAAGAAGAAAATAATGGGGGAAGCAAGGGGGGAAGGAGGGAAAATAGGAGAAAATAAAAATAATAAATAAAAATATAAAGAAAAATATAAAATGATGGGGGAGGAAAATGTAGGAAAGAAAATGGTAGAGGGGGGGAGGGGGGGAGAGGGTGGAAGGGAAAATGAAAAGGGGGGGGGAAAAGGAAAGGGAAGGAAAATATGGGAAAGGGGGGAGGAGAGGAAAAAAAATGAGATAAATTGGAAAGGAAGGGGTGGGAATAAATGGAAAGGGAAAAGGGGATGGGGAAGGAGCAGGAGGGGGGGAAGGAAGACAAAAGGAAAAAAGAGGGACGAGAGGGGGATGGGGGAAAAGGAAAATAAATGGGGGGGGATAGGAAAGATAGGAGAATAAACGAAAAGGGAGGAAGAGAGAAAAAGGTGAAAAAAAAAATGAGGGGGGGAAAATGGGAAGGACAAACTACGGAAAGGGAAAAAATAAAGGGGAAAAAAGGATAGGGGGGAAAAGGAAGTGAAGGAGAGATATGGGGGGATAGGATAGTAGAAAAAGATTTTAAAAAATATATGGAGGAACGGGGGATTTATTATAATGGGAGTGTTTGGTGTAGTGGGGTATTAGGTATATAAGGAAAAAAAAAATAAATGGTAAAATAAAAAAAAAGGCTGTTTATGTTCAGCAGATATGGCTTGAGGGTTGTTTTAGAGACAATTAGGAAATTTGCGGTTAGATGATTACATTTGCTCCTAAAGAGTACGTGGTTAGGGTATAGCACACGGTTTTATTTGATTTTAGGTTGATTCCACAAAGGCACAGACTCAAGTCCAGAGTAGTTATTTTAGGGGCTTTGTCTGTTTGGCGGGGTCACCTCCCCTTATAAGAGATAAGGAGGGTAAACTAGAAGAAACTAATTTTCTTTATTTTGTGTGTTTTAGTGTTATGTTTGGGTAATCCACTATATTCATTTACAGGATTCAACGGGATTTTGTTGATTTGTTGACATGTTGATATTCTCTAGGACATTTATCGACAGGACGGTAAAACAAGTTCTACCTCCTAAGGTTTGGAGCATTGTTGAGGGCGGTGGGGGGGGTTGGGTGGGCATTGTGGTGGGGCTGTTGACCAATTACGTTAATAAGTGTAGTTGTAGTACACGTTTGGGGGGGGGGGGGGTGCGGGGGTTTTGGGGTTGGTTTTGTTGGTTGGTTTTGTCTGGGGGTGTTAGGGTAAGGTGTTTTTTTGTTGTGTTTTGGGGGGTGGTTGGGGGTCTGGGTTGTGGGGGGGGGGTTGGGTTCTTGTTTATGGGGTGTTTTGTGGATTTGTTGTATGGTGTTTTTGTTTTTTTTTAATTTTTATTAATTTTTTTATATGTATATTTTTATTAATAATTTATTTATTTAAATATTTTAAATAATGGTTTTAAAGTTTATTTTAATCAAAAAATGGAAAGGAGAAAAGGTTTTTTATATTATTTTAAAATTTTTTAAAATTTTTAGAACTGGGAAAGAATAATTAGACTTTGATTGATTGTTTTTATTTGTTAAAGGGAAAAACTTTATGTTTTTTTGTAAGTTTGTAAACACCATTTTCTCGGTTCCTCATAAATGTTGTTGACAAAGAAAAAACAGTTTTGTTTGTCTTTTTTCATCATTTGAGATTGAATGTCTTTATTCTTAATTCCCTTGACTTTTCTTTTACTACTTAATGAAAGTTCCAAACAATTCTTTCATATAAAGTTCCCTAGACACATACAATATGTTATAGTTTTGATCACAAAGTATGTTTTTGTTCTTCCAGGAGGTTTGACTTGTTTATTTTTTTCCAAAAGCTACAATAGATGAGTCTAATTTTTGGCCACCATAGACATAGAAGGCTTGGTCATGTAAACTTTAAAACTATGAATAAACTTGTAAGCGGAAACCTTTGTTTAGAGGTTTCTACACTAGGAACTTCTAGCCCGCAAGAGCTGACTTATCCTTTGCTGGGTTAGATGATCCTGTCTATAAGTCTAAAGTGAGTGAAACTATTACCAGTAAGGATAGTTTGGATACAACTGCATCTGAAACTAGTAAGGATAGTTTTGAAAAGCCTAAAACTGTTAGGCCTAGTGTTCCTATCATTGAAGATTAGAAGTCTGATAGTGAAGATGGCTGTGTGGTTAGACCTTCAATTGAACAAAATAAACCTAGTTATGCTAAAATCAATTTTGTTAAACCAGTTGAAAATACTAGGAAATCTATTATTAAACTACAGACATATAGGTAAGCTGAAAACC
Source organism: Tanacetum coccineum (assembly GCA_026074375.1). Lineage (NCBI taxonomy): Eukaryota > Viridiplantae > Streptophyta > Magnoliopsida > Asterales > Asteraceae > Tanacetum > Tanacetum coccineum. The sequence continues at coordinate 3,210 of BQNB010056292.1, read as the reverse complement.
TTAGAAAAAGTCAAGATTCTTGGGTTAACAAAAGAAATTGGAATGAAATAATGACTCAAAAACCAAGGAATTGTTTTGAGTTTAAGAAGAAAGCTTGTTTTGTATGTGGAAGTCTTAACCATTTAATCAAGGACTATAACTTCTATGAGAATAAAATGGTAGGAAAATCTGTGTTGAATAATGAGGGTAAGGCTACTGGTCAAAGGGAAGTTAGACCAGTACGTAACAATGCTTAGAGGGTGAACCACCAAAATAAATTGACTTACCCACATCCTAGAAGGAATTTTGTTCCATCAGCAGTAATAAAAAACTCAGGCAAAGTACTAGTTAATACTGCTAAGCAAAGCTTCTCAAGAGCAGCAGTATCGAATAGTATTGCCAAAGATGTTAATACTGTTGCATCTAGACCAATTGTAAATTATGAAAAACCAAGTTCAAATGTTTTTCATAAGTCACATTAACCAGTTAGGAGGACTTTTACTCAAAAGCAGCACCTAAAAATAGTATTTTAAAAGGAAAAGTTAATACTGCTAAGGTAAATAATGTAACTACTGCTGGGCCAAAAGCAGTAGTAAGTGCTGCTGAGGGAAATGGGGAAAATGCTGTTAAGTTCTCAGCATGCTGGATTTAGAGACCAATAGGAAATGTTATTAACCATATCTCCAAAGATAGTGGATCATACACTCCTAAAAGATTTGATTATGTTGATCCACAAGGCAGACTCAAGTCAGTAGTGGCTTGGGTCCCTAAGAGAAACTAATTTTCTTATTTTGAGTGCAGGGTAATCCACAATATACTTTACAGGATCAAGGGATTTTTGACAGTGGATTCTCTAGACATATGACAGGAAACAAGTTCTACCTCTCAGATTATCAAGATATTGATGGTGGATTTGTTGCATTTGCACGAAGTCCTAAAGGAGGTAAAATTAGAACTGTGAAATTAGACTTTAAAGATGTATACTTTGTAAAGGAACTTAAGTTTAACCTTTTCTCTGTCTCACAAAAGAAAAACAGTGTTCTTTTCATTGAGACTGAATGTCTTATTCTATCTCCTGACTTTAAGCTACTTAATGAAAGTCAACTCTTGCTTAAAGTTCCTAGACAGAACAATATGTACAGTTTTGATCTAAAGAATGTTGTTCCTTTAGGAGGTTTGACTTGTTTATTTTCAAAAGCTACAATAGATGAGTCTAATTTATGGCATATAAGGCTTGGTAATGTAAACTTTAAAACTATGAACAAACTTGTGAGGGGAAACCTTGTTAGAGGTTTGCCTTCAATGTTTTTTGAAAATGACCATACATGTGTTGCCTGTCAGAAAGGAAAGCAGCACAAAGCCTCATGTAAAGCTAATTCTGTGAGCTCTATTTGAAAACCTTTACAATTATTACATATAGATTTATTTGGCCTAGTTTTTGTGAGGAGTATAAATAAAAAGACTTATTGCCTAGTTGTCACTAATAACTATAGTAGATTCAGTTGGGTTCTCTTTTTGGCCACTAAAGATGAGATTCCTGAGATCCTCAAGAACTTCATAACTGGCATAGAAAACCAAATAGATCATAAGGTTAAAGCAATCAAATGTGACAATGGAACTGAATTCAAGAATTGGATTATGAATGAGTTAACTGTGAAATGAAGAGTATTAGAAGGGAATTTAGTGTTGCTAGGACTCCTCAGCAAAATGGTGTTGCTGAGAGAAAGAATAGGACACTAATAAAGGCATCTAGGAATATGCTAGCAGATTCCAAATTGCCAACTACCTTTTGGGCTGAAGTAGTTAATACTGCTTGCTATGTCCAAAATAGGGTGTTAGTTATCAAGCCTCACAACAAGACCCCTTATGAACTTTTTCTAGGAAGAAAACATGCCTTGAGCTTCATGAGACCATTTGGGTGTCATGTTATAATCCTAAATACCTTCGATTACCTAGGTAAGTTTGATGGAAAATCTGATGATGGTTTCTTTGTGGAATACTCTATCAATAGTAAAGCATTTAGAGTGTTTAACACTAGAACCAAAATTGTAGAGGAGAACCTGCACATAAATTTTCTTGAAAACAAACTAAATGTTATAGGAACTAGACCTAACTGGCTGTTTGATATTGATACTCTAACCATGTCTATGAATTATCAACCAATTTTTGCAGGGAATCAAACTAATGGTCATGCAAGTACCAAAGCAAATATTGATGCAGGACAAGCTGGAAAGAAGACAGTTCTTGGTCCACGATATGTACTGCTACCATTTTTTACTTCTGATTCTCAAAGTCCAAAGAGCTCAGAAGATGAGGTTGCTGATGATGCTATAAAGAAGAATGAAGTTCTAGATCTAGCAAAAGAAGGTTACATGAATGGTCAAGGGGAGGCTGCTGACACTAACAGCACTAACAAATTTAATACTGTTAGTTCATCAGTTAATACTGTTAGTCCTACTTTTACTACTGTGGATCTAGGAAGAAAAAGAACCCAAAGGAATGAGTTTGAAAGTATGTTTGGACAAGAAAAGGATGCTCATGGCAACAACACCTATAAGATATTCACTTCTGTTAGTGCTGCTGGATCCTCTTATGATAATCTTGGTGGATCAATTTCTGTTAATGTTGCTACTCTTCCTAATGGTGATCTTCCTACTGATCCTCTCATGCCAGAGTTGGAGGATACTGCTGATCTTCAAGATACTAGTATCTTTAGTGGTGCATATGATGATGAAGATGTGGGTGCAGAGTCTGACCTTAACAACTTGGAGACAACCATGAATGTCAGTCCTATTCCTATAACCATAATTCATAAGGATCATCCTAAAAACCAAATCATTAGAGACATAAATTTAGCTACTCAAATAATGAGGATGACTAAGATGTCTGAAGAACATGATATGGTCAGTTACATTAACAAGCAGAGGAGAACAAATCACAAGGATTATCAAAACTCCTTATTTGCCTATTTTCTCTCTCAAATAGAACCCAAGAAGGTGTTTCAAGCTTTGGCAGATCCAAGCTGGGCAGAGGCAGTGCAAGAGGAGTTACTCCAGTTTAGATTGCAGAAGGTTTAGAGATTGGTTGGTTTACCCAAAGGCAAACATGCCATTGGAACAAAATGGGTCTATAGAAATAAGAAAGATAAGAGAGGGATAGTAGTTAGAAACAAGGCAAGACTGGTAGCACAAGGTTACACCTAAGAAGAAGGCATTGATTATGATGAGGTTT
>BQNB010056291.1:0-38726 GCA_026074375.1 Tanacetum coccineum | reverse complement strand
TGGCATTTTGAGTCCGTTTTTGGTTATTTTAGCTCGTTTTTAAAGGTAAAAGGTATGTGTAATTAAGCACATACCAACTGGCGATCACGTCTGAAAATCCTAGAACTTCCTGAGAATACTCTTCACAAGCTAATTCAACAACGTCGATTCGATTTGCCATCATATCATTATAATTATCCGAGTATCTCGAAGTTTGATTAAGATTATAAGTAATGGCCTCATTTCCTACTCGAAGGGTTAATTCACCTTCGTACGCGTCTATCAAAGCACGACTGGTCTTAAGAAAACACCTCCCGAGAATTAGAGGTACTCGAGGGTCTGGTTCAAAATCTACGACCACGAAGTGTTGACACCAACTTTAATGTTGACATCTTTAGCAATACCAATTGGCCGTGAGATCGAACGGTCCGCTAGTTCTAGTGTCATGCACGTTGGAGTCAAGTCTGTAAGGTTAAGCTTTTTCCACACGGAAAATGGCATGAGATTTATGCTAGCGCCAAGATCGGCCAAGGCTAAGCACTCATCCATTCTGGGAAATTTACATGGAATAAGGAATCTGTCGGGGTCACCAAGTTTTTTGGGTAACTTGTTGAGTATGACCGCCGAGTAATGTTCGTTCAAAGGGGTTCTAGCCATCTCACTAAGCTTTTCTTTATTTCCGATTAAGGTTTTAAGAGATGAAGCAAACTTGGGCATTAGAGTCAAAGCATCCATGAAACTAATTTTGAAACTTATATCTTTGAAGATTTCATAGAATTTCTCTTTTTGTTCATTAGCATTTTCACGGTGCTTCTCAGCATTTCGCCTTGATAGATAAGGAATTGACGGTTTTAGGTTAGGCATCGGTGCACTAACTGGAGCAACATCTGGCTTAGAAACTGGATTTTGTTTTTCAACTGGGACAACCGGAGGTTGGACGTCTTCGGTAATTCCGTTATTAGTAGGAAAAATCGTGTCCTTTGTCATCTCGGTTCTACGTTCCACTACTCTAGGAGAAGAAGTAGGAATCGTAGGTCCTTGATAAGCAATACCACTTTTGGTAGTAATACCCTTCAAGTCTTCCTTCGGGTTAGTAACTGTGTTACTTGGAAGAGAACCTAAATTCGAAGACGAAGCGGTATTGGAATTTACGAACTTAGAAAGCATTTCTGTTAAATTTGTCATCTGGTTTTGTAAACCTTGGCCTTGATTTTGCATATTTCTCAATACAGCATCATTAGCCTTGACATAATTCTCAAAATCGGTCTTTGAAACACCTTGCATTTGCTGAGCAGGAGCTTGATAAGGTTGAGCTTGGTAAACTGGTGGTTGACTAGTCGGAGGTTGATACACTTGTCCTTGATAGAAGTTATTTCCACGGTTTTGATTGAAATTGGTTCCTCGATTTTGGTTGAAATTATTTCCTTGATTCTGATTGAAACGGTTTTGATTGTTTTGAATCGGAGGAAAACCAGGAGGTCGGATTTGGTTTGCAACCATCGGAGGTCTAGAATTGGTATTTCCTTGATTAAAATTGGCTGCAGCAGCTTGTGAAACGTACTCTTGAATGTTGTCTCGATAAACATTGCCATCGGTGGCTGGACAATTTCTATAAGAATGAGCACCTCCACAAGTTACACAACTCTGCTCGACCGCTTTTACGGGTGCGGGAGCTTGGGCTTTTTGTGTTTTCAGACAAGCATAGTCTTCATATGTTCTTACAGGTTCAGTAAACTTTGGTTATAGAGCAGCAACATCGGGTGAAATTCCGGGAGTAGATGAATTCGAACTCACTTTGGCAACGACTGCCTTGTTTCGTGAATTACAAACCTTAGATTTACTCTTGATAATTCTCAAGCATTCACGAGGCATCTTATCCAACAAATTTCCACCCGCAGCGATTTAATGAATCTTGAATCATTAGCATTCAACGCATTGTTAAAAAGGTATTCTAGTGATGTCATTCAGAAAAAATCTGTGATGTGGGCCATGCTCAAGAAGGTCATTAAATCGATCAAGCCTCGTCAAACGTATTCAATCAATCTTTGTTAAATCTGTTGATTTCATTTCGAAGATTTGTCATTATTTGAAGAGGAAGGAATTGATTAATGAATTTTGAAACAAGATCATCCCACATTAAAATTGATCGAGGAGGTTCTTTTTCTAGCCAAATCCGGGCTGAACCTTCAAGAGAAAATGGAAAAAGCTTAAGCTTAATTGACGTGCTTGGGATATCCGGAAATCTCATCGTTGAGGTAATCTTATTGAAGTAACGGATGTGAGCATGTAGACCCTCTCTATCATGTCCGAAAAACTGTTTGTTTTGAACAAGATTGATCAAACCATGCTTCAACTTAAAATTAGCATTGATTTCAGGAATTACAATTGCATCCTCGTACCCCTCGGTGGGTGCTTGGAGCAATTGAGCCATAGTCCAGTTATCATCCATCAGAACTAGGGGAGGAGCTGGATTTTCAATCGGTTCTTCAAGATTAAAAAACAAAAGCCGGTGGGGCTTGTTGTTGTTGATGGTTACGAGATTGGGAACGAGTGCGCATGCACTAAAAAAGAAAATTTACACTAATTTTTTTTTTGTTCTTTTTGGTTTATCAAAAGTAAATTCACAATTTATTTTAATAACGGACAACGAAACAAGACAACTTAAACCTAATAATCGACAAGCTTCTCGGTAACTCTTCGAAAAGAAAAACGCACAAAGGAGCGAAGGAATAGGAGAATGCGCGAAAGTATTAAAGATAACCTTAATCCTTTAGGGTCGTAGTTCCGAGGAACAACCGCCTTCTACCCCTCTTGAGTTTGTTTATCTTTTAAAGGTGAACTGTTACCTCGCAAGATGACACCAAAAGGTAAGTTTTTGATTCTTTGGTTCGGGAACTTATTAATGGATAATACTTCAGTTGAAAGTATTATATGTTGGTGTTCTTTTACCAACTTGATTGATTTTTATTGATAATTAAAGACAATGTTTTTATCTTTTTGGTTTTTTTTAAGTTTTTCTTTAAATGATAATTATACTAAAAAGAAAATGAAAATATTTTTGTACTTTTAGGGTTTTTTTTTATTTTTCTCTTTTTTTTAAAGCAAATAACTTCAAGAATAAAGGGTTGATAGGTGTAAAATACACATATCCGTTTGTACCTAAAATAACCCAAATAAACCCAAAACAGACCAAAAATGGCAAAAATATGCTTGAATTTGTGTTTTGTGTATGCAGGTACGGATAAGTCATAAATCACAAGAAAACAGTCAAAGTCAAGCAAACACGGACACGAGAATCAGAAGAGTACAAAGCCGAAGCCAAAAGAAGCCAAGCCTCAGCCCAAGCCTTAGCTAAAATCCTTTTATAACAACCACAAGGACCAATCTTGCATCTCCCGAAAGTTATTTATAACTTGAAAAAGGGAAAAGTAAGAGAAGGACCAAATGTGTAAGCCTTCCAAACTTCAACAGTTTTAACTGTTGAAAAATAGGCGGGATCCCCTTTTACTATTCACCCGTCTCCCCCATTTCACCATCCAGTCAAAAACAAAGGTCTTTTGTAAATTAAAGGGTGCGTTGGTCAATTCAAGGAAGCTCAAGCACAAATGCAAGGACAAATTAGTCTAATCAAGGGGATACTTATCCTAGATCAAGCTCAATGCCACGTTAGCCATGGTGAAAGCACAAATTTATGTGGGTTTTGTGCTAAACTCACTCACAAAACTAACACAAACGTCACATCAAAGAATGCCAGCTTGGCAATCCTCAGGTGTCCATAAATTAATCCAACGGCCCACAACATAGATCAAATGATTGAAGAAATGAATGGCAGAGATTGAAGGTTTGGAGAGCAAGGCAAGAGGTCCTAGAAGCTTCAGCTTGGCACTATAAATAGGCCTCATTCTCACACACACAAAGTGGTCGTTTTTCTTTTTAATCTAGTTTTTATGTAATTTTAGATGCTTATATTCGTTTTTTCCTTTAAATGCTAATGTTCCTTTGTAGTAATGTTATCAGTTTTGATTAAATGATTCAGTTTTAATTTGTCATAAGCTCTTCTTATTTTCAACCTTTAAGCTCTCTTACTAAGCCCATATTGTCTCAATAAGCTAATAAGCTCATATTAAGCTCTTTCAGGTCTCTTAAGCTGAAAATAGAGCAGTCTTGAAGTCAGTATTAATTCTTATCTAACTTTAATACAGTTTAAACTTTACATGGAAATCTTTGGATCTTAAGATTTTGGAAGGGGATTTACCTTGGAAGAGATCAAAGGTCTTATACCTTAGCTTATTAATAAGCTACAGGAGCTTGTAGAGCCTTAAATTGTTCCTTTTGTTCTAGCTAATAGGAATCAAGTAAGTTTCTTTTTCATACTTCTTTAATTTCAGTTTAAATTGCTTAGTTATAACTTATATGTTTAATATTGCTTATTTGCTTATTCTCTTTGCTTATTAGTGTTTAAATGTCTTTTCTAGTACTTATTAGTGGTTTATCTTCATCTGTTTTTGCTTAAGTAGTTATAGATTCTTTAGTTATCAATTTCTTGTCATAAACTCATAAATCCAAATCATTTAGTTTAATTAGTTAAGATCTTAGATTTTGATTATCAGTTGTTTAATCATGATTGTTAAGTTTGTTTTAAGCTAGTTTTTATCTGGTATTTAGTGCTTGTTCATTAAATTTCTCTTAAAAAGCTTTTCTCAGTCCTGTCAAAATGGTAAAGGGGTGTTTGGTTTAGTGCACTCTTAATTTGCACTAGCAGTATTAACATAAGTTAATACTGCTGAGCCTTTACACTACCAGTACTAACTTCCAAGTTAGTTACGCTTTCACAGTTAGTATCTAGCTTAGATTTAAGCTATGAATTCCAAGTAGGTATTAATTTAGGTATTGCTTATCTTAAAATCAGTTTTAGTTTTCATTTTCTAGCTTATTAATAGCTTAAATTGTTCTTAAAATAAATTGCATAGCAGTACTTTCAAGAGAAAGTACGGCATGAACTTTTTAACTTAGCAGTACTAACCTCAGTTAGTACTGCTGTGTTCTCAGCTTAATTTAGAACTGGTAATTTTAGGATTTAGCTTATCAAAGTCAGTAGGATTTAAGTTTTAATATAGCTTAATACATTTTAAGTCTTAATTTGCAATTTCTAGCTTATTTTCCTAGATAACTTTCGCTGTCAAAAGTCATAAAAACCTGAAAACTCCAAAAACAGTACTTAGAGTCCTTAAGGATTTAAATTTGTTAATTCAGCTTTTAAGTCTAGATTTTACAGCTTAATTAGATAGATTATAAGTAGTTTAATAAGTCCTTAAAGTTTTTAAAATCTAATTCAGCTTATCAAGGTATTTAGCTCACTTGGAGTTTGTGTTACTTTTCTTATTTCCTGAGTTTGCTTATTTCATGATCAATTTCAGTAGCATAAAAGTAGTTTAAGCCTTAGTTTCTTTTCATTTATAGATTAAGCACATCATAAGCTCTTTAGAACTTCTTTCCTTTTTCATTTTGATCTAGTTTTGAGTTTTCTATAGCTTATTTTCTAAAACATAGCCCAAACCCCTAGTTTCTGTAACAGCTTATTAATAAGCTCTTTTTAGAGCTTATCTTTGAGTTTCAGACTATAGTGCTTTTGTTAAAGTTGTTCTCCCTAGCTTCCTTTACAACTTTGCTTCTTTGAGTTTTTCATAATAAGCACTTTTCAAATTTCACCTTAATTCGGGCCTTAGCTTGTTATCGGGGTAGATTATCAGGGTAGAAAGTGTAACTTTTTGAAATTAGTTGTTTGCCAGTTAGTCCCTCCGTCAGCTTGTTAGTTCCTCCGTTAGTTTCTTAGGTATTTGCACAATTAGTCCTTAAATTAGTTTTTAATTAGTTCATTAAGTTTTAATTAATAGTTAGGGTTAAGTTTTAATTAGTTTAATTAGTTTTTAATTAAAAGTTTAAAATTAGGGCTTTAATTTCTAAAAACCAAATCATCAATTTGTTCATTTAAATCAGGATCCGAACTTAAAACGTGGTTTCAATTTCACTAGTCGTTGGGGAAACGACCCGGGTGATCATATTTGCCCGGTTTAATATACGTATTTTATATATATCTTTGTGAGTGGAATTTTCCAAGGGTTACTTGGGAATTTCCTTAATTTCTCTATAAGTATATTATTTTATATGTGTGTAAAACTGCAATCAGTTTTTGGCGCCGTTGCCGGGGACTAGTGTTTACGATTCCTACGTTTTGTGTTTGTTGATTTGGTTTGAAGATCCTTTCGTCCTCGAAAGTTTCATTCTCGTTTTTAAAATTCAAAAATAAATAAAAAATTTATAAAATATAAAAAAATAAAAAATATTATCCTTTTCTTTTTAGTATAAGTAAAATAAAAAAAAAAATATAGAAAAATCAAAAACATAAAAAATTGTCTTTTAAAAAAAAGAAAAAAAATAAACAAAGTTGGTAATCGAACACCAACAAATAATATCTTCTATTGAGATATTATTAATTTCTATTTCGGTGACTTGTTGGTTCCCATAACGTAATCAAAGATTTAACACTTGCCTTTTGTGGTCTCTACCAAGTACGGTCACTGAAAGAAATTTTCAAGAGCTACCGTGAAGTAGTTGATTATTTGGTTTAAGTCTCTTTCGTGTAACCGTTAAAATTAATAAAAAAAAAAATAACAAAAAATTAGTGTAAAGTTTTGCTTTTTAATTGTTAGTTTGTCTTTTATGGCACTCGGGGCAATCATTCGCAATCTCGTAGACGTCGTCACAACAAACTCTTACGTTGAACTCAATTGTTGAAAACTAAACGTTTTCCAATGCCGACAAGCGAACCAAATGCCCAAACGTTACAAGCACCCATCGAAGAGTATGAAGATGCTATAGTTGTCCCACCGATCAATGCTAACAATTTCGAGCTCAAGCAACCTTTAATCAATCTTGTGCAAAGTAATAAGTTTACGGGTAGACAAGACCCTCACAATCACCTTCGATTTTTTATAAGAGTAACTTCAACGTTTAGACATCCAGAAGTTCCGACACTTCGATCAAGCTTTTGCTTTTCCCATATTTTAGACGGTGAAGCCCGAGATTGGTTAGACAAGGAACCTCCTAGATCAATTCTCACATGGGACGACCTTGTTTCAAAATTCATAAACAATACTTCCCACCTTCAAAAACCACTTTACTATCGGAATGAGATCATTACTTTTTATCAAAAACCAAACGAAGCCTTTAACGACGCATGGGAACGTTTTAAAAGGACTCCTTCGTCAATTGTCCTTCACCAGGGCTTTTCGGATACTACACCACTCGTACTTTTTACAATTCTTTGAACAAACGATCAATGATGCCTTGATTCTGCAGCAGGTGGCATTTCTTTGATAAGATGCTAAGAAGGTTTAGCCGGATCATTGAAAGCAAGGTCAAAAGTTCGTTTTCCCGAAGTCGGCTAATGATTCAAGAGTGAGTAGACGGATGCTCCTCTTTCTAAATTCTTCACCTTCTAATAATTCTTTCGATATGCAACAAATAGCCGCTTCTCTCGAGGATAAGATGACTATCAAGATGAACAAGATGATGAATGAAATGAAAGCTTTAGTTGTTACTACTCCTGCACCCGTCAAAGCAGTCGAGGAAGTTTGTGTCATGTGGATCATTACATTTTAACCTTTGTCCGTTGACTCGAGGTGAAACGATTTTCCCGGTTTTTCAAGACAATATCCAACATTTTCAACAAACGCAGCGTTGGATATTTTCTCTAAAGAAACCAACCTTCCAATTTAGCGAGTCAAATGAGACCACCCGGTTTCAATCAACCGAATTTCCAAACCAATCAAAATCGTTATCAAGGAACCAATTCTAATTTCAACCAAAACCGTGGAGGAAACTTTAATCAAAACCGTCAAAATAACCAAAACCAGTTTATCTCAAGCTCCACCATACTACACCAACCAATCATAAGTATTACCTTACCACCTCCACAAATAGTGTTTTGAAAAACGGATTTTGATAGATAGTCAGGCAAACGGATGCGGTTTAAGAATGTGCAAATCAAACTCAAGGGTTTCAAATCAATGGCAAATGGTTACAGTTGTTAACAAGCCTATGCACCAAGATTAATGATTTCGGCAATACCAATCAAGCTTCAAGTTCAAGTACTTTACCGAGCAATACCATTCCAAATCCAAGGAACGAAGCCAGAGCAATAACAACTCGAAGCGGAGTTTTTAAGAGGGCAGCATTCCATGCCTCCTCATTTGTTAATCCGGTGTGGTAGAGGAGACGTCAACGGAAACATGTCCCACCTCCTCTAACCACAAAACGTTCAAGAGACAAATTCTCATGACAACAACAAGTGATTCAAGTGGAAATGTCAATTATCCTAAAACATATGACTTAAGCTTTCCTTACCCGGAAAAGAAGAAATTAGAAAAAAGGCAAGAAAAAGATAAGGTTAACTTCAAAGGTTTTTTGGAAAATGTTAAACAAACTTCATTTCATTATTTCTCTTGCGGATTCAATGATCTATGCCGGAAATACACAAAAATGCTTAAAGGATCTTTGCGCAATAGGAAAAACTTGACGAACTTGCTAATACTCCGTTGACGTGAAAAATTGTAGTGCCGTTATCTTAAGAATTACCCGAAGAAATTAGGAGGATTTTGTAATTTACCATACCATGTGATTTTTCAAAGTTTAAAATGTCAGGTTAGCGATTTAGAGCTGTATCAACTTAATCCCTTTCGGTCTTTCATAGGTTCTAGGTTTTACCAACCTCGAATCAACCCAAATGACTCTCGAGTTAGCTAACCGTCAACTTTGTCGACCGGATGGGATTTGTAAGGATGTGCTTGTTCCTGTAGGAAAGTTTACGTACCCAGCTGATTTCGTAGTTGTTGATTACGTTCCCGACGAACAAATTCCTTTGATTCTCGGAAGACCATTTTTACGAACCGCTCGAGCTTTAATTGATGTTTACGACGAAAAGTTGATCCTTCGTGATGGAAATGAAAGTTTAACGTTGAACATGCAAAGTGAAAAATCGAACTCAATGGTATTCAAAAAGTTGGAATCATTCACTGATGATATTTTTAACGTTCCGAATTACATTGGTTTTAAGGATTTATTTGCTCAGATGTATAGTGGCAGTCCCACTATTCCATCCGATGATTCCTTTCCTAGTTCTTCTCCGATAAAGACTAGTGATTCTACTTCCGAGGAATTCACCGATGAATTCGCTCTTCCTAACTCATTACCACCGGGTGATGATGTTTCCATTCTTAAAAAGAACCTCCAAGAAGATACGTTTCGAATTATTTCAAATCCTCTTTTCAAGTTCGATGATAGTTTCAAATCCAGCAACGTGAATCCTCTCTTTGAAGAAAACGATAAGGATGTCGAGATTAAGTCTTCTTCCTCCACACTTACTTCACCGGAAGCAAGTAAATTAGAAGATTATCTTGAAAAAGATTCGATTCCACCGGGAATTGATCTTAATCTCCCTCCCATCCTTAAAGTTTCAAGCAGCAATCCTACTTCCCCTACTCTCACCGGAGAGAAGGTTTGTTTATGGAAAACGCCGATGTTTTTCTCGTTGGTCCGATTTGTGTGGAAAATGATGAATCGAATTGCGATAAGGAAAAAGATAATTTGTCTCTTGGCAACTTACTTAATAAAAAAAAACAAAACCTCTTTCTCAAGAAGTTGAAGAAATCAAGGAAAATGAAAGGAAGCTCTCATGTACTGTTACAATTGAGACCATTGTATGCAATACAAATCACTTTTGATAATCAAATTGATTTTAAATGATCATTTGTCCAAACCAAAAAGACTTGAAAAAAGGTTTAACCATTTTCATTTGATCTCTACTCCACAGTATTTTACCAATTTTTTGTTAGATTCTGACTAGCCTTTTCACTGCGGAGTTGTCGGCTAGTCGTTACTTGAATTCTCTCGGAAAACGAGGACCAAAGTATTCAAACAGGTATACTAGTTTATCATGCATTCATGATAAAAATTTGTAAATGGTGGAGAAGTTAAAAAGAGAACATTCCTTCGGGACTCTTTCAGTTTCAACGAAACCTTCATATCTTTTACCTCCACCAGAACCTCCAGATGAATGTTTAAAGAATGTTGTGCTAGATTTTGACCAAAGCAAGAAGACGATACCTCTACATATTGAAGATGTCAATACCTTCGCTTTTGTCATTTAGACTTTTCTTCCATTCTTCACTTACACCGAGGAATCACTGGTGATTTACTCTTTTCGAAGTGAGAATTTTGTTTTTAACCCCGGAATCATCACGTTTCATAATCCAGTGGCAGTTTCAATGAAAATTTCTCGTTCTACATATTACTTTCCCTAAGGACAACCTAATTCAGGGATCGAGTCAAGCTTGCGACTCGGTGATCAAAAACAAAGCCGCTTCGTGGGAGTTCACCCCATGCTTATCATCTCTATTTTCTTTATTCTATTATCTAATGTGTTGTGTTGAGAGAGGCTTGTTCTCTTTCAATTTTTCGATGTTTGTTGCTTTTTTGTTTAGGGATTTTTGCAGGATTCTACCCAACAAAATTTTGCAGCCTCTCGTGGTCCGGTGTTGTTTCCCGTTTACTCGAGCTTCTCATCCTTTGTGTGAATTTAGTTTGGGGAGATCCATATCCTTTTTCTCATAATCGATTAACGTTTATATTTTCATACTTCATAAACGGCTTAGATTTACGTAGAGACCGGACTTTAAACATTGAGGACAATGTTTCGTTTTAGTTTGGGGAGGGAATCTATCGATTTGATGTTGCTTGCTTATTGTTTTGTCTCACGTACCCGTTTTCCCACAAAAATAGCAAAAATTTTAAATTTTTCAGTCTTGTTATTTAGTTAAAAATGTTTAAATATAGAAAAAAAAAGTGTTAAGACTTAAATGTAGGTTTTCCGTTGGTAAGAATAAAAAGTAATTTTTGACCCGATTGAACGTGTAGAGTTCTAGCTTTCTTCCTTAACAATTAATGATGATAGTTTGTGCTAGTCTCATGTAGACTTTAAACATGCTAGACTTGAATCGTTAGTAAATGAAGACTTGTGCTAATCTCAAGTAGATTTTAAATATGCCGAGTTGGATTTTATATAGGCTAAGTATTTGCGAATTTCTTTTGTGAAGAACAAGAAATAATAGTGTTATTTATAAGTCATGAAATTAAACGTAGAATAGTTGGATTTCTTTCAAGCTCATAAGTATTAATTGTGGCTTTTTCTCCATTAAGGGGGGCTTGTTTTTTATTTTTTTTCAAAACCTTATTATATAACTGTTTATTAAATAGCTTTGTTGGTTTTTTTGGTTAATAATTAGTTAATAGAAGTTTTCTTTAGTTCCTTTGTGATTAAGATGAGTACACATCAAGAATACTTATTTTTGGCTTAAAAAATGCAAAATAATATTACATAAAGTATCTTGGCCAGATTTCTTCCATCGTGTCGGAGGCGTGGCGATGTTGGAGTTTTCCTATGAGGTGTGTCCGGTGTCATAATAAGTAGAATAACCTTCTTGTCGATCGTATCGATGTGGCTTTCGAGATTAAAAAGGCACGGTTTTACTTAATAAGTCCAAGGTCGAAATATGTTTGCTTCATCTTGTCGGAGGCGTGGCCGATGTTCGTAAGCCTACTAAAGGACTGCGGTTTAATAATGTGCTTATTTTGTTTGTTTTGATGCCTTAAAGAGCTACGGGTATATGGTGCAATTATGATTTGTCCATTCATGTCTTAAAGAGCCTTCGGGGATATGGATATGAATGGTGTAGATTGTGTCTTGCTAAAGTAGCTATTAAAAAGCCAAATTTTGGTCGCCTCGATGTGGACTTTAATTTGATTGCAATTTGATTAATTTTGAAAAGGGCTAGGAGCTAATTATTGCGTTCTTATACCACTTACACTTTATTTTCTGAATTAAGAAGTTCTCGAAACAAAAGTCTTAAGGTGCTTCGGGTATATGACTAAGTAAAATCTGAGATAAAAGTAGATTTACCGGGAGGAAGTAAAGTCACATAGTATTTTTGAAGTAGTGTTAGTTATTCATGAATTGTATTTTAACAATGATCTGTTATAAGCTTAGATGGGAAAAGTTGAAAAATCGGGGATGATGAGTTATCTTTTAGACACTTTAATTGTGTTTTTTTCTTATGATACTAAAAGGAATTACCAATGAGGTAATGAAAACAAATACATCATGTCAAACACAAATAATTGTAGTTAGGTAGTAATTATCACGAATAAAAAAGAAACAAATCTTTGAAAATGGAAATGGGTGTTTTATTAACTTGTGATCCTTTTAATTTCTCAATCAAAAATCTTTGCTATTTTCAAGGTTTAGTTTGGGGAATTTTTAGGTATTTGGTTATAAGCATGTGAATTGCGTGAGGACACACCATCGTTTAGTTTGGGGGAATTTTGATAGGTGTAACATTACACATATCCGCGTTTGTACCTAAAATAACCAAATAAACAAAACAGACCAAACATGGGAAAAAAAATGCTTGAATTTGTGTTTTGTGGTATGCAGAGTACGGATTGTCATAAATCACAAGAAACAGTAAAGTCAAGCAACACGGACACGGAGAATCAGAAGAGTACAAAGCCGAAGCCAAAAGAAGCCAAGCCCTCGCCCAAGCCTAGTGATCAATCCTTTTTACCAACCATACGGACAATCTTGATTCCGGAGTAGTATTTATGAACTTGAAAGGGAAAAGTAAGAGAATGGCCTCAAATTGTGGATAAGCCTTGTCCAAACTTCAATCAGTTCGTTAATGTCATAAATTAGGGGGAATAGTCCAATTTATATTCACCGTCTCCCCCATTTCACCATCCAGTCAAAAACAAAGGGCTTTTGTTAATTAAAGGGTGCGTTGGTCAATTCAAGGAAGCTCAAGCAAAATGACGAGATCTAAAGATGGATCTAAATGAAGGTATATTTATCCTAAGATAGCTCAAGCCCTCTCAATTTCTCCACGTTCTAGAAGTGTGAGAAAAGCATGAGCAATTGTTTTGGACTTTTGTGCCTAAACTTCACTCAACGCTGGAAGAGTGAACCTTGTCTTCATACATACTTAAATCGTGATGTGTGATATGCCTCACCGAGACATGAATTGTAGGGCTATTCACACAGATCTACAGGTGTGTGTGTGCCTCTATAACGCGCTATTCACCAATCCGGCCATATCTCACCTATACGCATCCACAATAATGATCGCTAGCCAGAATTGTCTATGTTGCAGAGATGCTGTGTAGAGAATGTTGGAGGAGCAAGGAAGAGTTGCAGAGCTCAGCTTCAGCTTCGGCAATACTAGATCTAAATAGGGCACTCTTAACTCAACACATAAGTGTGGTGCGTTTTTGCCTTTGTCTTACTATTCCCTGCTTTCTTATGTGACAAGAGTCTCCTGTATGCGCTAGATCCCTAATATTCTCAGTACTTTTTGCACACGCTAAACTGCGCATCAAATCGGTTGTCACTCTCTCTTCCTCAGTAAGAGATAGATTCCTAGTTCGCGAATGTATGACTACGAGATCAGTTTGAGTTTTTGCGCCATAAGCTACTTCTTCATTTTCATCACCTAGATATAGTCTATCCTAATAAGCCATTGGTCTCAAAAAGCTAATAAGTCAATATTAGCTCTTTTCAGTCTTTATAAAGTGATTTAGTGAGCAGAGCTTGAATTCAGTATTAATCTTATCTGAAAACCTCTTCGATCAGTTCTCTATATCCAACTACTTTGTCCAGATCGGATCAGATAGTCTCGCGATTACGCAGCTTTTGCGCAAGGCGGGATCTTGTACCTTCGGATCGCTAGATTCCACAAAGAGATCCTTATACCTCTTTAGCACCTTTACATAATCTCGCCTAAGGTGCTGCGTAGCTGCTTTCTATTTGGTTCTCTTTTGTTTAGCTAAAGGATCTAAGTATCGTTTCTGTTTATACTTCTTTAAGTTCAGTTTAATTGCTTAGTTATAGCTTATATGTTTAATATTGCTTATTTGCTTATTCTCTTTGCTTATTTTTAGTGTTTATAATGTCTCTTCGTAGTACTATTAGTGGTTTATCTTCATCTGTTTATTTTTGCTTATGTAGTTTAGATCTTTAGTTATCAATTTCTGTCATAAAAACTCATAAAATCCAAAAACATTAGTTTAATTAGTTAAGATCTTAGAATTTTGCTTATTCAGTTGTTTAATCATGATTGTTAAGTTTGTTTTAAGCTAGTTTTTATCTGGTATTTAGTGCTTGTTCATTAAATTTCTCTTAAAAAGCTTTTCTCAGTCCTGTCAAAATGGTAAAGGGGTGTTTGGTTTAGTGCACTCTTAATTTGCACTAGCAGTATTAACATAAGTTAATACTGCTGAGCCTTTACACTACCAGTACTAACTTCCAAGTTAGTACTGCTTTCATCAGTTAGTACTGCTAGCTTAGATTTAAGCTAGGAATTCAAGTAGTATTAAATTTAGTTATAGCTTATCTTAAAATCAGTTTTAGTTTTCATTTTCTAGCTTAATTCATAGCTTAAATCTGTTCTTAAAAATCAAATTGCATCAGCAGTACTTTCAGCGAAAGTACTGTTGAACTTTTACACTAGCAGTACTAACCTCAGTTAGTACTGCTGTGTTCTCAGCTTAATTTAGAACTGGTAATTTTAGGATTTAGCTTATCAAAGTCAGTAGGATTTAAGTTTTAATATAGCTTAATACATTTTAAGTCTTAATTTGCAATTTCTAGCTTATTTTCCTAGATAACTTTCGCTGTCAAAAGTCATAAAAACCTGAAAACTCCAAAAACAGTACTTAGAGTCCTTAAGGATTTAAATTTGTTAATTCAGCTTTTAAGTCTAGATTTTACAGCTTAATTAGATAGATTATAAGTAGTTTAATAAGTCCTTAAAGTTTTAAAATCTAGTTTAGCTTATCAAGGTATTTAGCTTGCTTGGATTTTGTGTTACTTTGCTTATTTCCTGAGTTTGCTTATTTCATGATCAATTTCAGTAGCATAAAAGTAGTTTAAGCTTTAGTTTCTTTTCATTTATAGATTAAGCATATCATAAGCTCTTTAGAACTTCTTTCCTTTTTCATTTTGATCTAGTTTTGAGTTTTCTATAGCTTATTTTCTAAAATATAGCCCAAACCCCTAGTTTCTGTAACAGCTTATTAATAAGCTCTTTTTAGAGCTTATCTTTGAGTTTCAGACTATAGTGCTTTTGTTAAAGTTGTTCTTACCTAGTTCTTTCAACTTTGCTTCTTTGGTTTTTCCTAATAAGCATTTTCAAATTTTACCTTAACTTCGGGCCTTAGCTTTGCTATACAGGGTAGATGATCGTGTAGAAAGTGTAACTTTTGAAATTAGTGGTTTGCAGTTAGTCCTCCGTAGCTTGTTAGTTCCTCCTTAGTTTCTTTAGGTATTTGCACAATTACTCCTTAATTAGTTTTTTTTCAATTAGTTATCTAAGTTTTAATTAATAGTTAGGGTTAAGTTTTAATTAGTTTAATTAGTTTTTAATTAAAAGTTTAAAATTAGGGCTTTAATTTCTAAAAACCAAATCATCAATTTGTTCATTTAAATCAGGATCCGAACTTAAAACGTGGTTTTAATTTCACTAGTCGTTGGGGAAACGACCCGGGTGATCATATTTGCCCGGTTTAATATACGTATTTTATATATATCTTTGTGAGTGGAATTTTCCAAGGGTTACTGGGGAATTTCCTTAATTTCTCTATAAGTATATTATTTTATATGTGTGTAAAACTGCAATCAAGGGTCTTCAAAAACTAGGTTTCAAACAGTACGTATAGTCGACTCACAGCTTCCCCGGCAGCGGCGCCAAAAATTGGTTATTTTAAAATTCTTTTACTTATATATATAAATATAATAAATAATTATATAAATACATATAGTAAGTAAATCTAAAAATAATCATGAAAGCCGGAAATACGCTATAGAATATTCCCGGGTCGTTATCCCCCCGAGGGCTGTGCTTGAAAATCGACAGTCGGAAAATTGGAGTTTTGAATGAGAATAATGATTGGGAGTTTAGAAAGCTAATTAATCAACACTAAGCAAAAAGATGAGAAAACTAAAAAAATTACGAATTAAACTGAAAAACAAGGCGGAATCCCGAACAAAGGGTCAAACCTAAAAACTCTTAAAAATTTTACATTTTACAAAGAAATTTTTACTTCTAATTACTTAGGTGACTCTTAATGAGTATGGAAAAGATAGATGATAAGGAGTTAAAACCGAGCTTTAAAAATGAAAAAAACAAAAACGGGGTAAATCCCGTTCTTTAAAAAGTAGATTTTGCAAAATCGACCCTACAAGAAGATTTTTCTATTTTCCTAAGTGAAAAACTGATAAAGAAAATTTTTTAAAAAAGAAAAAATATTTTTTTGATTTATTATTTAAATTTATAATAATTAAAAAAACAGTTTAATAAATATAAATGATTAAAAATAGTAAACGATTTTGAAAAAATTATGAAAAATTTAGGAACATAGTTAACTACAAAGCTCTCTAAGAAAAATCTACATGGAAAAACAGCTTATTAATAAGCTCTGTTTATAAGTATATCCCTGGTGGTTGAGGGCTTATAAGGCAAATGGGTTTATATATTTAATTAAGCAAACTCTTAATCGGATGAGCAATTGTAGACAGCCGGTAGAGGTGTTTTATAGTGTTGGTTGATATGGGTGAGGTCCGAGTTCGAGTCTTGCTCACTCGGGGGGTCTACCCCTAATCCAACGCTTTTATATCCTTATTTTGTTAACACTTTTTGAATGACTTAAAATAAGCAAACTTAAACACGGAAAAAAATTTGTAGCTTGATTAGCAGAAAAAAATAAGCAAAAGAAAGGACATTTAGCACTCTTTTTCACTGAGTCCTACAAGGTGCTAAATGCTTAAGCATTTGAAGGGAAATAGCTGCTAAATAATGAATAAGACAAAAATAAGCTATCTAACCTATTAAGCCTGAAAACAAAACAGAAATAAGTAAAAGATTTAACCAATAGCCAGGAAACTCAAAATAAGCTATAAGCCTGAATGAGCAGGCCAAACAGCTAAGAAGGCTCACTTTGAGCTTAAAAATAAGCACTTAGAGGGGGACTTAAGCTAAATGGCTTAAAGGGCTTGTAGAGGGGCTTATTGGCTTTCTAGAAAAGCAAAGAAACTAAAGTTTTGATCAAAGACAAACAACAAAAAGAAGATGTGAAAATAGCATTTAGCACCAAGGGAGGCTACTTGACAGTTTTCAAGGGGCATAAAGTTGACTCAAAAATAAGTATAAATCGAACTTATATAATAAAGTTAGCTAAAAACAGGTGGAATGTAGCTTAAAATGAGCTTGTGCTCAACTTTTCACAAGCTAAAAACAACATCTAACATCTGATAAATGGTTTTGAAAGAGGGACAGTTTTTAACTAAAACCACTTGACCAAGTAGAATGTCAAAGTCTAAAAATTGCAAAGTAATCTTAAAACAAACTTAGGTAACTGCATTTGGCCATTAATAACATCACAACTACAAGCTTAAAAGACTGTTAAACAAGGCTTAATCAAAAAGACTAAGTCAACTGATTTTTACAAATCAGTTTTGAAGGAGCTTTTAGAAATCTTGAAAAACAACTTTAAAAACTTAAAGGATGTGAAAAACAGATTCAAATTAACTCAAGATGGCTTGTTAAAACTACCCAAAGTGACCCAAATGGTTTTTATTCCTAAATGACCCATTTCAGCACTTATCCCAAACACCCCTTTAAGTATGAAAAACCAAATTTTACACTAATTCCTAATGATTTAAGCAATGTTTTTGAAAAAAAGAACTTAAACCACTAATATTTAGCAATTATAAGCACAAATTACAAAGCAATAAGCACTAAAATAAGCTAAACAGATAAGCACTATATTAAGCTATTTAAGACAGTTAACAACAAAACTTGCACAAATGATTCCTACACTATAAAACAATCATAATAAGCACTAGGCATCATAAATAAGCAGTAATAAGCTCAAATAAGCAGAGATAAGCTACAATAAGCAATGCTACAATAAAATGAGAAAAATATGAAAATGAAGACTTACCAAAATCCTTGCTCTAATCCGGGATTAAACGTGCCTAATAAGCTCTATATCCTACCAATACTTTAAATAAGCAAATCTAAGCACCCATAAGCTCATCCTTTGCTCAGCTTATCATCCATTAAGCTCAAATTCCAAACTCTTGACTCCATGAAACGGTAGCTATCAAAACCTTTTGCAAAAGCTTTAAATAAGTTTAAAACAGACTATATAAACTTAAGAGGACTTATGAGAATTAACTTGTGATTATATAATATTTGATTGTTAAACTTTAAAAAGGGCATGGAAAACTTGAGAACTAAAAATTTCTATAATAAATAATGGAGTTACAAATTAAATATCACTCTAACATTATGATAAAAATTAATAAGTAAAAACTAAACTTGATAGATCCCCCCATGGCTTACAATGCCTAATTATATAAAAAAAGGTTCTTGCCCCTCTCTGTCAAATCTGTTCGTCTGCTTGTTGTGCTAGTTTGCTCATGGCAGAACTAGGGTGTCTTTGTTGTGTGACGGGGAAAACCTGAATGCTTTTGGCCCTTGGATTTGAAGTATAGCCCAAGCTTGTGATCTTAGCATGATCCCTTGTTTCGTTTTCATAAGCCAATAGGGTTTTCAGGGATTGCCAAAGTGGCAAGAGCCCATGTGGGGTGTGGGGTGAGTGAAGGTGATGGTTTTGGACTATGGTGAACAGTGTACGAGGAGAGGGGACAGGATGCGTGAAACAGTGGGGTTTTAAAATTGCGGGTAATTTTGTTTTGGGGACAGGGAGAAATTTTGGTGAATTGGCAGGTTTGGCCCTTGAATGTGTATTATGTTATTACACCACAAGTCCTTGTGGTGTAATAAACTTTGGACTTGGCAGATTTGATCCTTGAAGGTTATATGAGTTGTTACACTCATGGTCCTTGTGATGTTATAACTTTGGGGATTGGCAGGAATGCCCCCCAAAGTTTATTGAGGTATATTATGTGTGGTCCTTTGGCTTAAAACTATGAGGATTGGGCAGATATGCACCTCTCCAGTTTTATTTGGGTTTTAGGGATTTGTGATGAAGTGGGTTCACTGGCCCACTAGGTGGGGTTACAGGTGGGCCACTATTTGGCAGTTTTGGCTTTGAGATCGGTTTTTGTGTTTTCTCCCTTGACACACTCGGGTTGCCTTCGGCTTTGACTTTTGTTGTTTTGGCTTCGATTGACCTTTGTCTTTTCAGGCTTTTCCATTCGTGCTGGATTTGTTTGTTTTGCTTGATTTTTCAAACTTTTGTCGGATACTCAGTTTCCTGCCACAATATAAAAGAAAAAAAAAAAAATAACAAAAAAAATCATACAAATACATGTATTTTATGGGTATGTTTTTGGTATTATAGTTTGATTTTAATGGTGGAATGGTATGTGTAATTAAACGGCATACAGTCGCTTGAAGATCTTAGACACACTATGGATGATTCCAAAACTCCCTTCGAACTGACGATCGCGCCTCGGATCCGTGTCACCCATCATCAGTCTATCGAATCAACTCTTGTTGAAATTTTCACCTACCGTATTATCATTTAATTTTTTCGCATATTCATTCTCGTCTCATCTCATAAGTGAAGATATATTTTTCTTTTTGAAGAAATTAATCCCTCCTTCTTGCAAGAAATTTCATCTCTAAATCACCTCTCGAATTGACGTCTTGATTATCTCGTCCGAAATAGTCAAAGAAACTTTTTAATTAAACAAAGGGTTAATTAATAATTGTCAATAATCATTCTCACAAAAACTGGCCAAAAATCGAAGAATTTTTTTTTTCTCAGAGGGCGGCCCCCTTAAAATTAAGGGGACCGGCCGTATAAAATGGGCGGCCCCCTTAATTAATTAAGGGGACCGCCTATCTAGAAAAACAAACACCCCCTTTCTGTCAAAATTATATACCCAAACTTCATTTTTTTCTTTATTTTCTCTACTCCTGTGAACGAACACCATAGCCAAAAACCTTCAACAACCAATCTTCAAATCGCCTAATTAACCAAAATTCGCAAGGGGCTTTCGCTAACAAGACAATCAACAACATCTATTGTAAGCTTTCCATCATTCTTTTCATTTGATTTCATCCAATTTTGCTCCTAATCAAAATTAGGTGTTCTTTATTATTTTCATACTTTTTAGATTAGAACTAGGAACTCTATAACTACAATGATTCTCGTAGTCATAAGAATTCAATACATTCATTAGAATTGAGTCACAAATTTTTTTTCGAAAATTTTATAAACTTACATACATATTTTTCATTTTAAAAAAAAAAATTTGAAACAAAAGTTTATACATTGTTGATTCATGCCATAAACACGTTAAAGCAAATTCTACCATTGCCCATCAAAAACGCACCATTCCTAATATATACTTTTCGATCTATGGACTAATATGTTATAAAAATAAAAGGAGTGTTTTTTTTTTTTCGTTCGTTCTTAGGAACCAAATTGTTAGCAGTCAAGAAACCGGACCATCACTATTGTTTGTCACATGTATAAACACTTAACAAACTTATATAAGTCATCAAGATATATAATTCATATAATGTGATATATCTTATATTGGCATAAAATAAAGGGGCGTTGGTTAATGCTTTAAGCATGATTTCTAGTCAAAACAAACACTATTAACTTCTGTCTAGTCATGAATAACAAACTTTTACGGTCAAACAAATATACACTTAATACATAATTTCGACATGCTTAGGACAAATTTTATATTGATAAGGGAGTGTTTTGGGTTATTGTCTTGATGTGAATATATACTCCACTAATACTCAAGACTATCTTCGACATTCCTAGATTAATCAAAAATTAATTAAGGAACATATGGATCTCTTCTTAGTTTTTACTTTACTAAGCGCGAATGGCTTACTAACCTCTTCGCTCCCCACACTCTTCGTCAACGTCCTCAAAACTTTCTTCTTAGGTTTTTATTTTTAGAGTCAAAGTAATCCTTATCCCACATTTGTCATTTTTCAAAATTTCATTTTACTTATTCTAGTTTTTTTTTTTGTAACATCTTATGTTGTGGATAACTTTTTTATGTGACAAAATGCCGAAAGCTACTAAAACCGATATATCTCTCACCAAATCCTACATACCAAAAGTATCCAAAATTCCCGGCATCTCCTCTACCATTGCCCAATTCTACAAACCTATTGAAAACCGCATAATTCACGAAGGTCGTGTTGTTTATCAAGCCTACTATAAATCCAACAACATCAAGCGTCTCTTTACTAACATTCGCTTCAATTGTCTCTTTCAAATCAACGAATCGATTGTTCCAAGATTCATTCTAGACTTCTATAGTCAAGTCACTGTACAAACCGATGAATATGGCTATCTTGTCATCTCTTTTATGATTCAACATGAATTCATAACTCTTACTCTGGCTCATTTTGGTCAAATCCTCAAAATTCCATACAATGGTCAAGCCGTTTTTACAAACGAGTGGGACCTTGCACTCTTGAATATTCTCGAGAAACCGAGGGACCATATTGCACCGATCTTCTGACTCCCGATGACATTCGTCGACTTCTTGAATTGGAACGTGTCATGGTAGACCGTACCATTAAAAGTCAAACGGTCTCTCTCAATCCAAATCAAATTCTCACCAAAGAATTAAGCCCCGACATAAAGCAATGGGAAGAACTTATTCGAGAGAATGTGTTCGGACTAGGAGGACATCAGGACCATCTTCCTGCTTGTCTTGCTCACATGTTGTATTGTGTTGTTACCGAAGAACAATACAATCTTGCTTATTTCTTCGTCAAAAGAATCCAATGTGCTAGAGCTACTCCAACCGCAAATATTCCATATGGCATGTTTCTTACTCGTCTTTATTGACACGTCATGGAAACGTATCCTTATCTCGACAATGGCATTTATGACATTGTTGTTCGAGTCATGTGTCCTCTTGCCCTAAAACAAACTCGGCGACCTCGAAGTGATCGTGGAAAGGCACGTCATTCCGTATCTTCTTCATCTTCTCTTCATCAAGACACGTCATCTCATCAACACTATGATGATGATGATGATGTGGAAACTTCTCGTGCAAGTACTCCATCTCCTACCACCTACCTTAACTCTCTTGGTCCTCTCAACTACCAAAACTACCAAATGCCTTTCACTTCTGAACAAACCGATGAAACTCTCTTTGAACGACAAACCACCTTGCTCAACCAAACGCAACAAATGCATAAGGAAATGCGCGGAGGGTTCAAGTCATTTGGAAAGGCACTAAAAGGAGTGTTTAGCAGGAAGAAGAAGTGAAGACATATAAGTGAAGTGAGCTAGATGTCTAAATGTAGTTTAAGACAACTTTTAACTTGATTATGTGTATGTTCTTAACAACTTGTGTGGTGATTATCCGATGTATTCAGAAATACTTATGTGTTGGTTATCTTTAGATACTTGTTTGCCATGATGGTTTAAACCTTTAGTTGTTTTAGTTATGCTACTTTGATTCCATGACTTAATATGTTTATTACATGCTATATGATTAAATATGCTCATACAACTCAATAGGACTTGCTGCATATAACCACCAAAACATAAATACTCTCACAAAAATTCTGAGAAAAATCATTTTTCTATGAAAAATGGAAGCCAACAGAGGGCGGCCCCCTTAATTCATAACGGGCGGCCCCCTTATCTTTAAGGGGACCGCCCCCTAATTAAAGAGACCGCCCTAGTGAATCACGGGTAAAACAGTATTTTTCCTGCTTTTTGACCCTCTTTTACCTAGTCTCAGCTATCTTTGCCCAGAATGCTCGAATATAATTTGGAACAACCTAAACTAGTTCAAAAGTCCTTGACCAAGTTAGCGTCCGGGACTTTTGGGATCAAAGCTATAAATGATGAGTTACAACCAGGAGGAATTTCTCCATGAATGAAGAAAAGATTTATAGCCATATAAACATCGTGCTCAATAACAGGCCAAAAATGCCTATAAAAGCCAAAAGAAAACCCGTCAGGGCCCGGGGATTTGTCTGTGCCACAGCCCCAAACAGCCGTTTTAATCTCCTGTTTAGAAACTTCTCGCTCGAGGTCCTGACTTTAATCTTCGGAAATAGTTTTCGGAAATAGTTTTCGGAAATCTCATATCAATATTAGCACGCCTCTCCGAAGGTTTAGCGAATCTATCCTAAAAATGAGAAAGAAATTCTTGTTTGACATCATTAGGCTGCTCCTTCCAAACGCCATCAATCGTAATACCCCTGATGTTCATTTGATTACGTTTTTTATTCAAAATTCCGTGGAAAAAATTTGAGTTTTCATCGCCTTCGATTGACCATTTGATCTTGGCCTTTTGAGCCAAATCCATGGAATGAATATGATCAATGTTACGAAGAGCAGCCAACACCTCCATTCTTTTTTCCGCTTCTACCTCAGTACCTGTACCTTTGTCAATAACCGCATCTAACTGGTTCAACTCCTTCTTAAGATTTGCAATAGTAGAAACTGTTTCACTTTTGTTATCTTTAATCCAAATCTTGATGTGAGCTTTAAGGAATTTCAATTTACCCGCCAAGTTACGCATTCCATTAGAGTCAACAGAAGGGGCAGAATTCCAAGTTGAAGTGACGAAATCATTAAAGCCCTCGAGATGAATCCAATGGTGAAAGAATCGGAAGGGAACCGGACCATAATCATGGGCCGACTCTCGAAGAAGAATCGGTCTGTGATCGGATAAGAATCTGTCCAAAGTGATGCCGCTAATGTGAGGGAAAATATTTAGCAAATTGTTAGATACAAAAAATCTATCCAACTTGCTCATTTTGGTCGCAGACTTATGACACCAAGTGAAAGCACTACCTCCAAGATGAACTTCTTCAAGACCCGTGGAATTAATAAAAGAATTAAAAATATTCGCCCCAAGAACATTAAAATTAGTACCAAACCTGTCTGATTTGACGCGAACCTCATTGAAGTCCCCCATAATCACAACCTCTCCTTGCCACTGATTAATAACATGCGCCAAGTAGTCCCAAAGCATACGTTTATCACGCGGATCATGAGGAGCATAGACCGCAATAATCATGAGGTCAATACCGTTCAATAACCAAACACCCCTAATAATGATAAAAAAATCCGAAATAGTGAAGCTTTTTTTACAAAAAATGTTGGGATTCCAAACACACAAGATTCCACCTGAATTGCCTACCGAATTACTATGAAGATGCTCAAAAGTCGAATTACCCCAACACCGACGAACACTGAAAAGATCAATCTCCTCCATCTTTGTTTCTTGAATCGCTAGAAAATTCACCTTATTCTTCACACATAACTCCTTTGCCCAATCTTTTTTGGCCTTTTGAGCGAGGCCTTGTATATTAAGGGACAAAAAATTCATCGATCTACAATCGACGCTCCTTGAGATTCAATGATATCGGACAGATTGTTAATCACCCCATCCATGTTATAGCCCATTGTTTGGCCAACTTTCACCACTTCCTCCATAAGACACATAAATGAGCCCCCTGAACTCGGTGCCACTGATTTCTTAAAACGACCGAAACTTGCGGATTCATCTACATTTTCTTTGAGGTTGGAATTGTTAGAATCTCCATCGTCTTCGTTGAGCTTCTCCTCTTCAAAGTCATTAACAGACTTCTTATCCCCTGTATCATCATTGTCGTTATTAGGTGTAAAACCCGGTGGGAATTTGGGACTAGAATTTGTACCACTCTCCTTATGTTTTTGATCCTTTGTCTTTTTGTTAAGCAAAGGGTATAGCCCAAAAGGATCCACAGATGAGTCCTTTTTTGAACCACCTTCATTTTCAAAAACCGTATCTGGAACTTCGAACGAGTTGCTACAATCATTCTCAGATTCAAGGTTCTTCATTCCTTCTTCTAATGAATCGTCATCAGATAATTCCTCCTCATCCGAGTCCTCCACCAGGTCAGGGGTCCAACCAGGGACCTCCTTAGCACGAATCCAATACACTTTTCCACGGAAAATGATCTTGAAGTTTTCATAAATATTTGAGATATAGCTTATTAAGTTTTCTAGCTTATTTGGTTTTTGAGTTTCTAGGTTAAGTTCCTGAGTTTGCTGTTTTTAATCATAGATTTAGATATCTTTAAGTGTTAGTTGTTAAATTAGCTTGTTAGATTCAGTTTCCTTACATCATAAGCTTTATTAAGAATAGGCATTGCTTTCAAAATTTAAGCTTATATTGAACTAAGTGCAAGATTATATGTCCAAAGACAAGAAAAAAAATAACCAAAAGCCCACTTTCTGATTCAGCGGTTTTCATAAGCTCTTTGTAAGCTTAATTTTGGTTTTCAGCTTATGTTTCTTTCATTAAAGTTGCTTAAAAATAAGTCCTTAATAAGTTCTAGCTCTTAGTTTTTGCAAAAAGTGAAAAATAAAAAAAATAACAAAAAGGGATGTCTGCCAACCTCGAACCCAAGACCTCTCTCTTATAAACCATACGTTTTACCAAATGTGCTACAATAGCTCATCTGCCAGTTGAGCTATTAGTGCACATTTGTTTTATCCACGTTTTTCTTGTTTTCTCTTTAAATATAAAAAAATAAAAAAAAAAAAAAAAATAAAAAAATAAAAAAAAAAAAAAAAAAAAAAAATATATAACAAGAAAGCCGAGGTTGTTGCTTATTAGATAAGCTAGGATCTTGGTTCTATTTTTCTTATCTTCTTTGTTACTAGTTAGACTTTTCCTTATTTTTTGGTAATTTTTCATTAAGTAGAAATTAATTCATAATCATTTTTTTTGAAAGTTTTAATTTTAGAAAATTCATAAAAAATAGAAAAAGTTTTAGAAAAATACAAAAAAATAGTTTTTTAGTTTTATAAAAATTACTCTTAGGTTTACATTAAGAAAAATCATTTTCCAACTCTCTAAATTAAATTTTATTTTCATTTTTAAGATTTTTATTTTTAATTTTAAAAATAGTATTTTAATTTTAAAAATAGTAAAATAGTTTTCTAAGTTTTTTATGTTATTTTAGACTTTCTAAGTTTTAAAAAATCATTTTTTATCTGAAATTTAGGACTTAATTTGCTAATTTTTAGGATTAAATTAGATTAAATTAGTTTTTAATTCATAAATAAATTAAAAAATAATTAAAAAATAATCAAAAAAAATTTTTTTCTTTTTCTTAAAATTTTCTTTTGTCCTAATTTAGGTTTAGAAATTTAGTTTAAATTTTTAGGAATTAAATTTAGTGTATTTGCTTTTAGTCGCGTTTTATTTGATTCTCGTTAATTGTTTAAGTGTTTTATTGCTTTTAATTGTTCATTTCAATTTTGCTTTACTTAGTAGTAATAGAATACTCAAAAAATATCTTTCTCTCTCATTCAAATCATAATTCCAACTAAAGCAAGTTTCAATTTACACAAGTCCGATGGGGAAACGCCCCGGTGATCAATCTTCCCGTTTAAAAAAACTATATAAAATATTATATAAATCTTTTTAGAGTGAGCTTTTCTTAAGAGAGACTTTAGAAAAGTTCTTAATTGCTCTTTTTAGAAATATTAATAGTATATTTTATAGTATATAAAAATCAACAATCAATTTTTGGCGCTGCTGACGGTGACTTTTGTTAAAGATTCCATCGTTTACGTTTGTTGATTTGGTTTGAAGATCATTTCGTCCTCGAAAGTTTCATTTTTGTTAAATATTTCAAAAATCCAAAAAAATTAAAAAAATATTAAAAGTAAAAAATATTTTTCTTTTCTTTTTAGTATAAATAGAAGATATAAAAACTTATAAAAAAATCAAAAATATAAAAATTTGTCCTTAAAAAATAAAATAAAATACACAAAGTTGGTTAACGAACACCAACATATAATACCTTCAATTGAGGTATTATCATAAATAAGTTCCGAAGAACTTGAAAAGTTCCCAAATCGAACCAAAGATTTTGAAAACTTGTCATTTGTGTCACTTACAAAATACGGCTCACCTTAAAAAGCAATTTTTAAGAGCTACCGTGAAGTAAGTTGATTATTTGGTTTTAAGTTGTCTTCCGTTTAAAATAGATTGTTATAAAAAAAATAAAAAAATTCCAAAATCAAAATAAATAAATATATTAGTGTAATTTTTGTTTACTTTTTAATTTCTCTATTTTTAGTGCATGCGCACTCGTAATCGAAATCGTCGACAACAACAATTAACAACGGTTATTGTTGAGGAACCCGAGTTTCCAATGGCCGACAAATCGTACCATGGCCAAATGCAACACAAGCTTCCCTCGAGGGATACGAAGATGCAATTGTTGTACCAACAATAAATGCAAACAATTTTGAGCTTAAACAAACTTTGATTAATCTTGTTCAAAGTAATCAATTACGTTAAAAAAAGTAAATCAAGACCCTCATAATCATCTTCGATTTTTCAACAAGGTTACTTCTACGTTTAGACATCCCGAAGTTCCGAATACAACGATTAAGCTTTTGCTTTTTCCTTTCTCTCTCGAAGGTGAAGCCCGGACTTGGCTAGATAAAGAACCACCTCGATCGATTCTAACGTGGGATGATCTTGTCTCGGAATTCATAAACCAATTCTTTCCACCTTCGAAAACAACTTACCTTCGGAATGAAATCACCACTTTCTACCAAACCGAATGAAACTTTCAACGAAGCATGGGAACGTTCAAGACTTCCACGACAATGTCCACACATAGGTTTCTTCACAGAATTACATCAACTTGAAAACGTTTTTAAAATTCCTTTGAATACAATTATCAAGATGCTGTTAGAATTCCGCCGCGGGTGGAAATTTTCTAGATAAGATCCTCGTGATGTATATCCATTTAATTTGAGGAGTCAAATCCAAGGTCGTTATTCAAGAAGTCGAGCATTTGAACTAAGAGTGAGTTCAAATGCCCTCTTTCTAACTGTCTACACCTTTAATTCTTGATTCAACAACTACGTCGCCTTCTCTTGAAGACAAAATGTATATTCGAATGAGCCGATTAGAAAAGATGATTAGTGAAAAAATTTACCGACTCCGCTACGCTCAAAGCAGTCGAGAAGTTTGTGTCACATGTGGTTCCAAACCATAATTTTCAACAATTGTCCGTTAACAATGAAATGAAATTTCATGTTTTTCATGATAACATCCATCAAATTCTAACAAAACCGCCTGCCGTTGGCAACTTTTGTTCAAAGGAACCTCTTAGTATATTTGCAAATCAGATTGAAGACCACCACCCGTTGAATCAACCAAATTGTTCAAAACAACCAAGAAGCCAAAGCCGATATCAAGAAACAATTTCAATTCGATCAAAAACCGTGGAAGAACAATTTCAATCAAAAACAAATCAAGTGTCAATTTTTCAATCACCAACCATCAACCACACGGATTTACCAAGTTCCACCATATCAAGCTCCTTCGCCCCAAATTCAAGGTGTTTCGAAAACAGATTTTGAAAATTACGTCAAGGCAAACGATGCGGTGTTGAAGAATGTTCAAAATCAAGGTCAAAATTTGCAAAATCAAATGGCTAATGTTACGAGTTTGTTGA
The DNA here is from genome assembly GCA_026074375.1 of Tanacetum coccineum. Lineage (NCBI taxonomy): Eukaryota > Viridiplantae > Streptophyta > Magnoliopsida > Asterales > Asteraceae > Tanacetum > Tanacetum coccineum. The sequence continues at coordinate 10,125 of BQNB010056291.1, read as the reverse complement.
CAAGTCTTTGTGAAAATACAAAAATTTCGCCACTACTTCGAGAATCACGAACTCCTTCCAGGTCAAACCGTAACTAACCCTCGTCAGCAAATTAATGCTATCACCACAAGGAGTGGTAAAACTTTGGAAGGACCTTCGACTCCTCTTGTTCCTACTCTCGTTATTTCAAATACTCAAAAATATCCCGAACAAAACCCAGAGACGTCAACGGAAAAAGTGCAAAATCCAAATTTGGAAAATACCGCACATGTCCCACCTCCGGAGGAAGAAGAATCCATTTTTATGGAAATTCCAAAACCAAAAGCAAAGAAAACCGTTAATGTTGAAATTCAAGATCTTAATTCTCCAAGACCTATTCCATCTAAACTTCCATACCCCCGAGATGACTAAAGTGGATGAGAGAACGATAAAAACGCCATTGCTCAACAAGCCGTTCTTGAGATGTTCAAACAACTCCGTTTAGAGATTGGATTGAAAGATGCTCTCGTCGAAATGTCAAAATTCAACAAATGGTTAAGCTTGTTGCTAAGGAACAAAGAGAAACTCGAGGAGATTGCCATTACGACTGTAAATGATGAATGTTCTGCTATCATCATGAACAAAGTTCCCGAGAAGCTCGAAGATCCGAGAAAATTTCTTATCCCATGTACTTTACAAGAGCTCGATAGGACTAGTGCTTTAGCCGATTCCGGAGCTAGCATTAAACCTTTTAACCATCATTGCTATCTACAAGACAACTTGGGCTTGAAGCTTTGACTTCCTACTCGAATGACACTCGAGCTTGCCAATCGTCATTACCCACTCCAATGTATAAAACCGAGGATGTGTAGTTATAGTTGATGGTTTCACTATTCTTGCGGCGTTTTATGGTGGATAATTTTTGAACCCACCCAAAGTGCCTATTATTTTAGGAAGACCTTTCCTTCGCATCCGCAAAAGCTCTCATTGATAGTACGAAGAAACTTGACTTTAAGAGAAAGGAAAGGAATAACATTTTTATATTAGGCGATAAATCTGAGAAAAATAAAGATAAGAATTTGTTCACGCCCATTTCTGTCATTGATTTTTGAAAGTCGAACATATTGTAGTGTCAGTACCAAAATATTCTTCTCCTAGTTTTTTTTCTCCCGATGAAGACTAGTGATAATTTAAGAAGTTCACTGAAGAACTCACTCTTCTAATTCGTGTAACCGACCGGGTAAATGAAGATTCGACTCTTAAAAGGACTTGCATGAAGAAAATTTTCAAGTTTACTCAATCCTCTTTTTCGAATTCGATAATAACTTTCAAATCTAGCAAGGGGGCGGAATCCTCTCTTTGAAGAGAACGAATAAGGATGTCGAGATTAAATCTCTTCTTCTTCACACTTACTTCACCGAAGAAAGTGAATTTGAAGCTTATTTGAAGAGAATTCGATTCCACCGGTAATTGATTTACCTCTCCCTCCCACCCCTTGAAGTTTCACAAGTAGCAATCCTACTTCACCTACTCTTACCGGAGAGAAGGTTTGTTCATGGAATATGCCGATGCTTTTTTCGTTGGTCCGATTTGTATGGAAAATGATGAAACGAAATGCGATTAGGAAAAAGATTAAATTGTCTCATGGGTCAACTTAACTTACATCAAAAACCAAAACCTCTTTCTCAGTCCTCAAGAAGATAAAAGAAATCAATGGAAAAAGAATACGAAGTTTTCAAGGATTTCCGAATCAAATACCTGTCAAAGCCAATAATAATCACTTTTTGATAATCCGATTGATTTAATGATCATTTTTCCCAAACCTAAGGATTTAAAAAAGGACTTAACATTTCACTTGATTCCACCAATCAAGTATTTTACACCATTATAATCCTTTTGTTAGATTCTGACTCGCCTTTCACTGCGGATGGTCGGCTAGTGTTACCGTTGAATTCTCTCGAAACGAGGACAAAGTTTCAAACAGGTATAATTAGTTATCAAGCCATTCATGATAAAAATCTTGTAACATTGGAGAGATAATTTAAAGAGAACATTTTTCTCTCTCCTGGACTCTTTTTAGTTTTCAAAGAACCGTCATTTCTTCTGCCTCCGCCAGAACCACCAGATGAATGTTGAATTTTGAGCCCATTTTGGTTATGAAGAATGTTGTGCTTAATGAAGATTTCTACCAAAAGCAATGAAGACTTTACCTCTAAATGTTGAAGATGTCAATTCCTTCGCATTTGTCATTTGGACTTTTCTTCCATACTTCACTTACACCGAGGATTCACCTTTAATTTTCACCTTTAGGAGTGAGAATTTTGTTTTTGACCCCGGCATCGTCACGTTTCATAAGCCAGTGGCATGTTCAATGAAAGTTTTCCATTTGCTCTCCCTAAGGACGAATTAATTCAGGGATCGAGTCGAAGCTGCGACTCGGTGAAAAAACCAAGACGCTTCGTGTGAGTTCACCCATGCTTATTCCTTTTTCTATTTTCTTCTATTTTTCTAACAAATGGATTGTGATGTTGTGTTGGAGCTAGCCTTTTCCGTTCTTTGGTTCTTGTTTGAACATGTCATTATTGTAGATTGAACCAACATTTCCTGAAGACCTCTCGTGTTCGGTGTTGTGTCCCGGTTCACTCGAGCTTCTTATCCTTTGTTTAAAATTAGTTTGGGGAGATCCGATATCCTTTCATCTTATCGATTAACGTCTATCTTAGCATACTTCATAAACAGACTTAGATTTTCGTGAAACCCGGCTTTAAACATTGAGGACAATGTTTCATTTTAGTTTGGGGAGAGAATCTATCGATTTGATGTTACCTGTTTATTGTTTTGTTCTCACGTACCCGTTTTCCCACAAAAATAGCAAAAATTTTAAATTTTTAAGATCTTATTTGTAGTAAAAAAAATGAAAAAAAAAAAAAATATTAGTAGTTGAAAAGAAAAAAAAAATAAGTGTTAAGACACGAATGTAGGTTTTCTGTTGGTGAGAATAAAAAGTAATTTTTGACCCGATCGAACGTGTAGAGTTCTAGCTTTCTCCCTTAACAATTAATGATGATAGTTTATGCTAGTCTCATGTAGACTTTAAACATGCTAGACTTGAAATCATTAGTAAATGAAGACTTGTGCTAATCTCAAGTAGATTTTAAATATGCCGAGTTGGATTTTATATAGGCTAAGTATTTGCGAATCTCTTTATTAGAGATTTTAAATTGCAAAGAATAAGAGATGATAGTGTTGATTACGAATTAGGATGCTAAACAAAGAAGGTTTATTTGGAAAACTTAAAGGCTTATAAGAATAACTTGTGGTTTTTCTTCCCCGAAGTTCTTAAAAAATGATTAATTTATACTGTTCTCTTTAATTTTATATAATTAGAGTTTTACTCTAAAAGTCTAATCCAACATATTCAGAGAAAAATCTTTATCGATGATGAGTCAACATCGTTGTAAATAAGAATTTTAGTTCAAGTTTATACTTTGGTTTTCTAAAAACGAAATTTTTTCTATTTGCAAAAAAATAATGTGTTGAATTAATAAATATAAAAAAATAAATAAATGATTAGTTAAATAGTGCCAAGTTATAAATCCTTATGTTAATAATTAATATACAAACTCCATCGCAAATACAAGTACATAGGGCATTTGTCGGTCGCGCTCCGATGACATCGAAAGAAAGGTTGGGGAGAGGATGTATATTTAGGGTTTGGTATCATAATAAGTACAACAGCTCTTATCTGATAGCGTGGCCGTGTGTCGTCGAAAGAAAAAGTGATCCCGGTACCTAGTCCTAATAATGGTAAAAGTAATAATAAATGTTGCAAGTTTTATAAAATAAATAGTAAAGTGTCATTTCAAAAACCAAGGTATTCTTTTGAGCAACTTTTGCGAAAAGTCTAAAGGCTTTTTCATCAGAATTCATTCGCGTCTCGCTTATTAATTCTCCGATGGGGTGTCAAAAGCCTTAGCAACTTACCCGATGACGGTGGGTGCTAGAGAAGAACAGTCCACTAATGGGTAAGTGAACCAACTGTCCTTAGCTAAGGAGGTTTTTGTTTGCTTTGATTGTGATCTTACAATAAGTGATTAACATATTACCCAAAAGGCCCTGTTAAAAAGCTTGGTCGGATTTCAATTATCTAAATATGTGGATTTAATGGTTTTAATTAATTTGAACACACACGCTTAAATATATGATTTATGTCGGGAAGAGAAATTCACAAGTTATAACTATAAGTAGTCTTAGCATCTTAGCTCGTACTTATCGGAGATCTTAATTTAAGCATATTGACAGGGAAAAGTGAAAAATCGAAATGATGAAGTTATCTTTTAGACACTTTAAATGTGCTTTTTGTTCAATGATCCTTAAAGTTACCAATAAGGTAATGAAAACAATACATTATGTCAACACAAATAATTGTATTAGGAATATATCAAAAAAAATCATAAAAAGAAGAAAAAAGTTTTTGTAAATGGGATTCAGGGTGTTTTATAACTTTGATCTTTAGCTCTCTCAACAAAAATCTTTCTACTTTTTCAAATGTTTAGTTTGGGAAAGTTTTGAGGTATTTGGTTATAAAGGGCTGAAATAAATGGATGTCATAAGAAAATGTATAAAAATAAAATAAAATGATAAATGTGAGCAAAATTAATATATAAAAGTATAGAATAACATATATTATTATATAAGATATAGATTAAAATTTTAAAAATTAAAAAAATTAATGTACAGTAATCAAATTAATATAAAAAATATATATGTTAAAAATTAGTATAAAAAGAATATAAATAAAATGTAATAATAATATATAAAGGAAAAATAAAATTATAAAAATAAAATTAATATATGAATTATTAAGATGAATGAATTGATATAAATGTTAATAACCATAAGATGCAAAAACGAAATTTCAAATATATATGTAAATTTTAAAAAAAAAAAAATTCAAAAATAATTAAAAATAATTTGTTACATAATAAAAAATATTTATTATTTGAAATAATCAATTTAACTGAATTTATTTTAAATTAACTAAAAAATATAAATTAAAATAATAAATAAAAATTAATAAAAAAAAAAATAATATATAAATATAATTGAATAATATAAGTAACTTATAAAAATAATAAAATTAAGAAAAAAATAATAAAAATCACAGTAAACTAACTCTATATATGTATATATAGAGAAAAAAAAAATTAAATAAAAACAAAATGAAAATGAAATAATAAAAATGTTTATATTGCGTGAGGACACGCAATCGTTTAGTTTGGGGAATTTTTGATAGTGTAAAATACACATATACCGTTAACAGACCAAAAATAAAATGAACCCTATAAAATGACCAAACAGACTAAAAAAAAATGGCAAAGATATGCTTGTTTTTTTGTTTTGTGTGTGCAGGTACGGATATATCAAATATCACATGAAAATCGTCAAAAATGGACAAACATGGACACGAGGAACGGAAGAGCACAAGAGAAGCCAAAGATTCAAAGCCAAAGCCAGAAAAAATCAAGCCTTAGTCAAAGAAAGTCAAACACTATCAAAGAAAAGTCAACCTATAAAAAGACAAAAACCTAAAATTACCATTTAAGTTCCCCAAGTTTCAAAAGATTACACAAATGGTCCTTGGACTCTAAATGGGCCTTAATTTCCCTTTATTCCATACCCGGATCCAAAAGCCCAAAACCCTAAAGCCCATTTGCCTTTTATAAAACCACAGGGACTTAAGTTGCCATTTTTAAAAGTTGTTCTACATTACAACTTTAAATAATCAAAGAGAGGGACTGAAATTGCAATTACCACCCAAAAGTTTAAAAAACGTTTTTACCCCGTTTCAGTTATAAAAAGGGCGTCCAAGGGTGGTGATACAATTCACACTCTTCTCCAAAAGTTACCCATGGTCCCAAATGTAGGGCAAATCAAAATTGAAGGTTACGGAGGACAAATCAAGGGCTCACTTACAACAATGGCAGGGTTAATAAGTCATATAAAGGCTCTTTGATTGGTCACTCAAGCCATCAAGCCATGTGGCTATGAAGAAAGCACAAGGGATTACTTGGTTTAACTCTTAAAGCACTCACAAAACTAGCACAAGCTGTCACATCAAAAGGAATGGAAGCTTGGCAATCCCGTGTGATGGTTAGTGAGTTGACTACCAATTGATCAAACGGCTAAGAATCATTATTCAATGATTGATGGAATGGATGGTGATGATTGAAAGAAGCTTCTAACTGATTTTGGGCCTAAAATCTTCATCAGCAGGCTATAAATAGCCCTCACTATCACACACACCCAAGGAGTTAGTTAGGTAGCTTTAGTTTTAGCTTAATTTAATTTTTTTAGCTTAAATTCCTTTGAACTTTGTAATCTTCCTTTTAGAAGATAGAGGCATTGTAAATCAATTTTTAATGTTATGAAATTCAGTTTTTAATAGCTCTCATAAGTCTCTTATTTTCCTATTAAAATCTAAAGCTAAATATCATAAGCTACCGAATAAGCTCATTATTAGTCCTCTAAGCTAAATATGAGCTCAAATCTTACCTTAATATACCTTAAACTCCTTAAATCACTAATAACATTATCATTTTTGCTTAATTGGATTTTAGCTAATGGAAGGGGAGTCAATTGTGGAAGGACTCTCAAGGACCTATACTGGCTTATTTCTAATAAGCCAGAGCTGTTGATTAAGCTCAATTGAGCCTTAGCTTCTGTTAAGCTGAAGCCATTTGTAAGTTTTCTATTTACTTTCTTGTCCTTTAATTTTTAGCTTAAATATTGCTTAAATAGCTTAAAGTTGCTTATTTGCTTATTACTTGTGCTTATCTGTTTTCTAGCTGCTTATTTGAGTTTAATGATGTTAATTAGTGCTTATTCATCATCTGTTTTAGCTTAATTATTTTAGATCATAGAAGTTTTAATTTATGTCTTTTTAATTCATAAAAACCTAAAAATAAGTAGCATAAGTTGCAGTTCTTTAATTCTAGTTAATCTAGTTGTTAATTTGTACTTATCTAGCTTGTTATAAGTTGAATGTTATCTGGTATTAAGGTTTAGGGAATTAGATCTTAAATTTAAGAGCTTAAAATGGATTTTGTGCTTTTTCAAAGAGAGTTTGGCATAAGCTTGTATTGACCACATGAAAGTCATAAGGAACCTTGTGATTTCTTCTTGTAAATAGTTAGATAATTATATTTTATATAGTTTTTGAGTTTATTTTGAATCATTAGTTTTAAGCATATAATCATTTTGGAGGCTTGAATATTTTTCATCTCAGCACCAGGGGACTTTTTTCCCTTGTCATTTGCTTGTGCAAATTGTGACCAAGCCATACAAGGCTATGGTTATTACTTGTTTTGTGTTTTTGCACACTCAATAAGAGTGTTAAGTGCAGGTTCAACCTCATTAGGTGCCTGCATTTGAGCTTGGCTTTGCCATTTGCATCAGCAGTGGTAACTTACCACTGCTGTCATTATAAGATTTCATTTTAGCTAGGAAACTTAGGTTTAGGTTTCAAAATTCAGTTTCCTCTTAGTTTAAGATAAAGCTTTAGTAGATTATAGCTTAGTTTCCAATTTATAGCTCATTTCCTTAGGTGCATTTAGTTTTAAAAGTCATTAAAAAGCCAAAAAGACCTAAAAACAGTAGGTGAGTAGTAATAACTTCTAAATTTGGATTTCAAAGTCATAATAGCTGTTTTTATAATTAGAATTCATAGTTTATAAGTTGTTTGTTAAGTTTGATAAATCTAAGAGTCTGTCATAGCTTATTAAGTTTTCTAGCTTATTTGGTTTTTGTAGTTTCTATTTCTAGGTTAAAGTTTCTGAGGATTTTGCTGTTTTTTTTGAATGCATAGATTTAGATATTTTAAGTGTTAGTTGTTAAATTAGCTTGTTAGATTCAGTTTCCTTACATCATAAGCTTTTAAGAATAGCTTTTGCTTTCAAAATTAAGCTTATATTGAAGCTAGTGCAAGCTTTTATGTCCAAACAAGAAAAAAATAAGCCAAAAGCCCACTTTCTGATTCAGCAACTTTTCATAAGCTCTTTGTGAGCTCAATTTGGTTTCAGCTTATGTTTCTTTTCATTAAAGTGCTTAAAAAAAAGTCCTTAATAGTTTCAAGCTCTAGTTTTTGCAAAAATAAAAATAAAAAAAAATACAAAAAGGGGTGTATGCCAACCTCGAACTCCAAGACCTCCTGCATATAGACCATTACATTTTACCAAGTGGCACAATAGCTCATCGTAACGTTGAGCTAATTGATGCACATTTTTTTATACACGTTTTCTTTGTTTTCTCTTAAATATAAGTCGTAGGCTGTTGCTTATTTTCCCAGCTTATTAGATAAGTTAGGATCTTGGTTCTATTTTTCTTATCTTCTTTGTTACTAGTTAGACTTTTCCTTATTTTTTGGTAATTTTTCATTAAGTAGATTAATTTTTATCATTTTTTAAAAGTTTTAATTTTAGAAAATTCATAAAAAATAGAAAAACGTTTTAGAAAAATTCAAAAAAATAGTTTTTAGTTTTATAAAAAGTACTTGTAGGTTTAACATCAGAAAATCAATTTTCAACACTTCTAAATTTTTAATTGTTCATTTTTAAGCTTGTTAATTTTAATATTAAAAATAGGAATTTTAATTTTAAAATAGTTTAAAATAGTTTTTCTAATTTTAAATGTTATTTTAGACTTTTCTAAGTTTAAAAATCATTTTTCTAATTTTTAGGACTTAAATTTGCTAATTTTTAAGGATTAAATTAGATTAAATTAGTTTTTTCATAATAAATTCAAAAATAATCAAAAAAAATGTTTTTCTTTTTCTTAAAATTTTCTTTTGTCCTAATTTAGGTTTAGAAATTTAGTTTGCATTTTTAGGAGTTAATTTTAGTGTATTTGCTTATTTGTCGCGTTTTATTTGCTCTCGTTAATTAGTTTAAGTGTTTAATTGCTTTTAATTGTTCATTTTAATTGTTGCTTTTATTTAGTAGTTATAGATACTCAAAAATATATTTTCTCTCATTCAAATCATAATCCAAGCTAAAGCAAGGTTTCAATTTCACAAGTCGTTGGGGAAACGACCCGGGTGATCATTCTTCCCGGTTAAATATACGTATTATATATTATATATATCTTTTAGAGTGAGCTTTTCTTAAGGGAGACTTTAGGAAAGTTCTTAATTGCTCTTTTGGAATATTATTATATATTTTATTGTGTATAAAAACTAACAATCAGTTTTTGGCGCCGTTGCCGGGGACTTGTGTTAAAGATTCCGTCGTTTACGTTTGTTGATTTTGGTTTGAAGATCCTTTCGTCCTCGAAAGTTTCATTTTTGTTAAATATTTCAAAAATCCAAAAAAATTAAAAAATATAAAAAGTAAAAAAATATTTTCTTTTTCTTTTTAGTATAGTTATCATATTAAAATAAATAAATAAAAAAACAATCAAAAAATTTAAAATTGTCCTAAAAAAATACACAAAGTTGGTAAACGAACACCAACATATAATACCTTCAATTGAGGTATTATCATAAATAAGTTCCGGTGAACTTGAAAAGTTCCCAAATCGAACCAAAGATTCAAAAACTTGCCATTTGTGTCATTTACGAGGTACGGCTCATCTTAAGAAGCAATTTTTAAGAGTTACCGTGAAGTAATTCGATTATTTGGTTTAAGTTGTCTTCCGTGTATCCGTTTAAAATAGATTGTTAAAAAAATTATAAATTTTTTTTTCAAAAATTCAAAAATCAAAAAAAAATTAGTGTAATTTTTGTTTACTTTTTAATTTCTTTATTTTTAGTGCATGCGCACTCGTTCTCAAACTCGTAATCGAAATCGTCGACAACTTCTACGTTTAGACATCCCGAAGTTCCGAATACGTCGATTAAGCTTTTGCTTTTTCCTTTCTCTCTCGAAGGTGAAGCCCGGACTTGGCTAGATAAAGAACCACCTCGATCGATTCTAACGTGGGATGATCTTGTCTCGAAATTCATAAACCAATTCTTTCCACCTTCGAAAACAACTTACCTTCGAAATGAAATCACTACTTTTTTGCAAAAACCAAATGAAACTTTCAACTCATCATGGTTTCTCGGAATTACATCAACTTGATACGTTCTACAACTCTTTGAATACCAATGATCAAGATGCTTTAGATTCC
>BQNB010056290.1:27500-38726 GCA_026074375.1 Tanacetum coccineum | reverse complement strand
ATTGTTGTATGTAACTTTTCATATATGATGTCATAGTCAGTGAGTTGACTCTATCCATAGTATGATGGCATAACATCCAGCAGCAGCTATATCTTCAGCTTCAGTTGAGAACATAGCTTCAGGTTGCTACTTATTTGCAATTCAACAAACAAGCTTGCCTTCAAGCAACTGACAATCATCTGAACTGTTTTTACTATCCATGTTGCATCCAGCACAATCAAAGTCTAATTATCCTTTTAGGTCAAGACCTGAACTTTTTGGATACTAAAGACCAAGACTAGGAGTACCATTTAGGTACCTAAAAATCTTCAACAAAAATAAGGCAGGATTCCTTATGGCTTGCATAAGTAGTTGAGAATTGAATGTTAGGTTTGCTTGCAGTTAGGTTCATTAGTGGTCCAATCATACCTCTCTATTAAGACTCATTTACAGCTTTGCTGTTGAGATCAGGTCCTAACATGTTAGGGGGCATAACTGGAGTGTTCACTGATGAATCAATTTTGTCATACATTCTCAGCAGATCATTGACATCTTTTTCTTTATTGATTGAAATGCCTCTTTCAGATTTTGATCTGAAATTTGAGGAAGTAGGTGAGGACACCTATCATGCTCATTTCATATCTTTGAGTCATCAGTTTAGCAAACTATTAGCATAATTTTATGCTGGTGAACTCAAGGATAGTATTAATAACAAGAAGTTGTACCAAAATCACATTTGTTTGAGTTTTGTAGATAAACATTGTTGTCTATCATACCTCTTACAAAGATATGTTTAGTGAGATAGGTTGAGAAAGTTTCATACCATGCGTTTGAAACTAGTTTGAGTTCATAAAGGGTTTTATCCAATTTTGCAGACATGGTTGATGAATTTACTTTATCTCAAAACCTGGAGATTGGTTGACATATACTTTTTCTTTTTGTTTATCATGAGGAATGTACTATTGACATTCATTTGATAGAATGTGAAGTTTATGTATGTAGCAAAGGCAAGAGATATCCTGATTGATTCAAGTCTTTTGATTGGAGCAGGATTTTATCATGATTTGTGCTTTTATGTAATTGATGATTAAATCAAGCATTATTTCCCAATGATAACAATGCCAAGTTCCTCTTTTATTGAAAGGAATTAGAACTGGATCATGTGCTGAAGTATCTTCCATTTAGAGAGGATAAGAGTTCAAATATCTAAAAATCTTTAGTTTTGTGAGGTTATCAATGAATTGGTTTTCATTGGTGTGCTTTTTTTGTTCAAACTTATCATCATTTGATGAGTTCATTGGTTTGAAACTGATGATCAATTTTGATCAGTTTGACCATATTGGCCAGGTGAGATTTCTGCTTTAATAACAGTAGATTTTTTATAAGATTTTATGAAGAATTCTCAGTTGTTAAAAGCATTTAGGTGTTCAAGTTGTGGAACATTTACTTTCCTTTTTGGAAACTATACCATAACCATAACCTTTGGAGGTGTATGAGGAGTTAGTTCATACATTTCTTCAAGTCATGATTCTTCTAAGATTTGTGTAGGTAAACATTGATAAAATTTTTGTTTTGAACGACCATTGTTAAAAACTATATGTTATATTGCACAAATTGGAATATGATGGTTAGTTTTGCCTAGAAACCCACCTCTTAGTGGGAGTCTTTGATCTTAAAGAACTTTATGATTCATTCTTACTTGCTTTGAAAGACTCAGCATTCTTAGCTTGAAGAGTTTCTCTTTTCCTAAACCACTCAATGTCATTGTGATCTGATGTGGTATGAACATTGCTACCACATGTTTTATAGTTCTTTGTAACATGTTAAGGGTTTCTAGGATTGATTCGTTTTCTAGTGTGATTGTTCTCTTCTTAGCTAAAATAATCGTGTTTATGGACAATCTTGTCCTTGTATCATATTTTTTCTCCCACTTAACTCTGATCTAAATTCTTAATCTTAGTTAAGGTTTAGTTTATCTTTATACATCTACCACAACAAATATTGTTGGACGCTTATTTAGACTCGATTCTTATGATCAATTAAATATCTCTCTGAGAACTGTACTCATAATCTCTCTAAATAAATAGTTCCTTATACCGCATACTTCATTATTGTTTGGCCTACCAACCAACTGGTCAGAGTCAAACGAATAAGAATACTATACATTCTCATCTCTAGATATTCTCATTCTCACCACATATTCTACATAAATCCCAGACTAAGACGACGTCCTTCGATGTAGTAGAATCTCAATAACTATATCTGTACCCACCAATGCCCAATAGACGATGGACCTTTAATACCACTAGACAGTGATCACATAACCACTCTATCGTCACTACTTGCAATAGCGGCTCCCCCGCGCACTAATAGCAAAGAATTCATGCGTGAGAGGAGTCCCTCCTCGTAGATGCTATAGGCTCCTCACCATCCGTCTTCGCTCCGTCGTGAGGTGAGGAAACATCGTACACCTACGCACAGAAGCCTTAGTTTATGCACATGTAGATAGGAAGTGCGTAGAACCCCCGCTAACAGCAAGACAAAGCTAGCAGCGAAGAGGATGTGCATGGGAGTGAACTGGAGCGCGTAAAAAATGAAGACGCATGTGTACTGTTTGATAGTCATATTAACCCTTATCATCAATAACTATTCTCATATCTAATTAAACCAATGAGTCACAAAGAGTTAACTGTATATAGTTCACTGTATAGTGGCACGAGTGTGTAAGCTGTGGATTAGAGACATAGTCGGTTATGTTCGTAACTGAATATATGAGATACAATATGCTATAGTAGGTGTAAGCTTAGTGGTTAATGCCACGGTAGATAGATGTCCCCACATCGCCTTGTCTAAATAGAGTTAAAAAAAGAGCTTACATGTGATCAGGCTCTCGCATCGCAGAAAAACCATTTGAATGCAGTCCTGTTTATATAGCGAAGAACACAGCCAGGACACGAGAGAGTAAGCTATTCGTTATGTTTTTTTTGTACAGAAGTCACGAAGTACTCTCGCTATAATACCCCTATAAGACCCTTCAGGTCCTAGATTTACTAGACCTGTGACCCTCCATCTTCCTACCGAAAACCGCAAAGTTATAGTACTATGTACCGTTAAGATAATATCAGTGTCAAATCTAGTGCTCATAGAAATCCACTGATCCATACGATACGTGTCTGATGGACACGATATAACGCTGGTTGTATCAACTAGACCAATCACAGACCTCTTCATGTGCGTGTGAACCATCAATAAATCGCACTGTTCATGTGTGCCGAATCATGTGTAGATAGTCTGAGAATAGTAAGATTAACAATCAGCACCATGCCGGAGTGTACTATCTGTGTTTGAATATTACCATCATAATTTCGGTACTTCTTCCTGACGCCACCAGAGTGAGACTATATCCTTTGAAGAAACTGTAAATTCTCGAGAGAGATTGTGACATCTGAGCCCAGTTCGGCGCTCTCGCACTCCATAGTAATGTATATACTCTATAGACTATCCATGAATGTGTATACTACACACTTGTTTGTAGTTGCGAGGAAAGCGACGTGCTCCCTCATGTGTATCCTTACCTTTCTCAAACTTAAGTGCGCATGTCATCACGCGCCGACTTGTAGCTAGATTCTAGTTTATTATAAGATTTACCATAACAGATCTTTACATTCTAGTTTGAATCACATGTCAGAGACGTAAGAGTAAAATAAGATTGCTCTCGCTGAAGATTCATTCTTCTCTGTGTGTAAATGTCTCGACTATCCTAACTCGTATGCTTAATCTCTTGTCCATTTTCTCGATCTCCCGATATATCAGTGATGATCAATGGAAATGTACTGTACCATCATACGTATGTACCAGCAATGTAATGCCCCCCATCTCCTGTACGCCATGACTCCAGCATCTAATAATTGTTACTCTTCAGTATGCATTACGACATAAATAAAATATGACTGTATAAACTGTAAACTCTTTAGTAGTATTAATCTTTAGCTCTCATCTAGACAAAGATATAGTGAAATGTAGATGCTCTAAAGTTATTGAAGATATAATTTACAGTTAGAAATGAGCATACTATTCACCCTTTACCTATCTCGTACTCTCATTGTGTGTGTTCATTACTCCTAGCCCAAAGATTGGGCCATGCACTGAGGCCTAGACATATCAGTGTGCTGTTCTTGTGTCTTTATCATGGTGACTTACATGTGTAAAGCCGCTCTCCTAGCGATGTAACGTGAGTTCTAGTAGTCGTGCTATGTGACTAGTGGCATAAGCCTGATTTTGGACTTTTTGTGATACATACTCTCTCACAAACTCTGCAGTTGTACAGAATGTAACCGATAATCACATCCTGCTCCGTAACAGTATGAGTGGAGACCTGTACATTCGCCCTGACTCTAAGCTGGTCTCTATATTCGCATGATAGACATGTGTAGTGAGACCAAGAGATCAATTACTATTCAGTGCAGTTGTCTCACACCTCCTATCAGTTCGTGTTTCTATCTAGTGCTCAGATACAGTGTTTGAGTACTTCTCGACACGAATCTAATCATATTGTAGATGATAGATTTCGAGCTGTTAGAATAGATATGTACTAGAATGATAAGACACTCACATAATAGTGACTGTATCTTTGGTTTTAGTCTTTTGTTGTATTTTGATTTTCTGTTGTCACTTGACTGTGCTCTAGATGTTATTAAAGTCTAGTGTCGCCACCCACTGATCTTACCATTAGTTTGTGTTACTAGCATACAGAATAATGAGTGTTCTCGATAATAAAATTATCTTCTAAACTACACAGATGTGCTCACATCGCTCCAATAACCGGGTAATCTTGACGTCCTTCTGTTATGCAGCTCTCGCGACATTCAGTTTAAATGATCGTACGCTTAACATAATCTGTGCATCATATGGCAAGCTGAGATATGTCGTCTATGACATCCTGATGTGTTATCTAAATGTGCAAGTGGTAATAGAGTGTGATGATATCTAATTTGTAGTCTAATGATTCTTCGTGTGAGCGCTGTTATGTGACAGTGACTGTTTGCACGAATTATACAATTGTGTGTCACTTCAGTAAAGTATCTGTGAAGCGCAGAAGTGCTACAAAGACTACTATTATGTGTGTCACTTGTTCAACAAGACCTGACATTGCTCGTCGTTTACCTCTACTTTGCATTAGCTGCTTCATGGTAAGCTCAGCAAGTGTGTTCCTGCTATCTACCTGCAACAATTCTGGAATACAATGAAATATGACGAGAAGACTGGGGTTTATAGATGTCAAATTGATGAACAATGGTTCGATCTAAGTGCTGATCTTCTCAGAAAGGCATTAGCAATTACTCCTGTCATCCCAGCTCAACCGTTTGAGTTACCTCCGTCTGGTAACACTGTGATTGATTTTGTTAATGAGCTGGGGTATCCTGAACCTGTAGAAATTGTCTCCAATATACGGGTGAATTATGTGTATCAACCATGGAGAGCAATTCTAACCTTAATCAACCAGTGCTTGACAGGAAAGACTTCTGGCAGTGACAAACCCAGACACCCAGTTCTGCAAATGCTGTGGGGAATCGTCACTCAAACTAATGTTGATCATGCAGAGCTGTTATGGGAAGAGTTTACTCAAGGGATCCAGACATTTTTCTCACACAAAGCAAGTCACAAAGCCAGTCTGAAGGACCCAAAGAAGAAAGTAACTCCTCTCCTCATTCCTTATGGACGGTTTTCCAAGGTGATAATCTACTACTTGGCAAGCAATAACAACATCCATCGACGTCCTGATTCTGCTGTTCATCATACTGGAGATGATTTTATATTAGGAAATCTCAAGTTTGTCCCAAAAGGTGAGACTGTTGAAGTGTTTGGAATGGCAATTCCCGATCCCCTGATTACTGAAGCCATTCAACAATCCTCGTATTATCCCAAGTATCTGGAAATGGTTGCTGAGAATACAAAGAAAACCCCTCAAGAAAGTGCAAGCGTGCAACCTGCAACAAAGCATGCTCCACCCAAAAAGCCTACAACCACTACTCCAGTCAAACAATCCAAGCCAGCTCCTGCTCCGACAAAGAAACCTTCCAAGCATAAGCTTCCACAGAAAGTTAGAAAAGGAAAGCCTACTTTCCAACTTGTTGATGAAGATGATGAAGCTCAACAAGAATCTGTTCCTCAAGAAGAAGGTGATGATCCTGATCTCGAACTGGCTAAGAAGATGAGTTTGGACTCGCATCAAGAAAAGGGAGAAGGTGAAGGTGCTGATGCTGACATGGAACGAGCTATTAAGCTTAGCTTGGATCCAGCCTTTATGCCACAAGGTCGGGCACCTGTTGGAGGAGTAATGATCAGGGATCCAGTATCTGAAACAACTCCCAAACTGCCTGATGTAGTAGGCAAGGGAAAGGCCATTGTAACCGAAGAACAAGTAGCTCATTCCCTGATCGATCTGTCAAAGAAGAAAAGAACTACGGACCAGTTTATCCTTGTTAGGCGTGATCAGGCTCCTCATGATTCGACAACTGGACCTTCTTCTCAACCTGAAGATGATACATCAGAGAAAGTGATCCATGAATCCTCATCAACATCTGATTCAGAACGAACAGAAAGTGAAACAGAAGCCGCTGCTCCTAAAGGTGACAAAGATCAAGGTGAAGTAGATTCGTCTACAGTAACATCAGGAGTAAGCATTCCTGTATCAGACCCTGAAAAAGCACATGAGGCTCTGGCTGGACCAGACCCTGAGCCCATGAAAGAAGACCAGACTGGATCAGACTCTGGAAAATTACATGTGTCTCTTGCTGGACCAAACCCTGAGCACATGGATGATGAATTCCTCGCCACAGCCTACCCAAAGGTTCATGAAAACCTAAAGCTCATAACAGACGAACGTGTCATCGATGATAAACCAGAAAGTCATTCTGGTTCTATGTCTTCCATGAAAAATCTCGATGACACTTTTAACTTTGGGGATCAATTTCTTTATGACAAACCAACCGAAGATGAGATCACAAAAATCTATAAGTTTGAAGAGGAGTCTGATTCCACCATACCTGATCCTAGTCATCAGACAGTAACGTCAACTCCTCCAGTGATTGCTCCCTTCACAGATGTCTCATCTTCAAAGCCGTCATTACTGGTTACTCCTCCACCAATCAACACGGAAGCTACAACAATCACCACATCTCTCCCTGAAATCACTCCATTCATCGCCCTTCAGCTAAGAGTGGCAAGATTGGAGCAAGAGATGTCTGAAGTGAAGAAGACTGATCACTCTGCTGATGTTTTGGCTTCAATTAAGTCCCAAGTTCCTATGGCTGTTGATAAATATCTAGGAACAAAACTTGATGATGCTCCTACTTAGTTCTTGAACGACACACTGAAGATTTGATCTAAAATAACACGGTGTTTCCTGGCCAGAGTCTGTCAAGATCAAGAATCTGAAAAAGTCTCAGGAGATTATCAGAGCCAAACAGGAACAAGGTGAGGAGAAACAAGATTTAACTTACTCCATCAGGTCAACTAATACAGTTGATCTTGAAGAATTTGATCTAAAAAGTGCACTCTTCAAACACATAAATAAGATCAAGTCTGCAAACAGAAATACTACCAACTACCATCTATACCATGCACTTATGGAAGCTTTGATAGCAGATGAAGATGCCATGGATAAGGAAGTTGAAGACAAGGTTAAAGATCACAAGAGAAAGCATGATAGTGATGATGATGAAGATGATGATGATGATGAAGGCCCTTTAGCTGGATCAAACCAGGGTAATTCAGCAAAGAGGAGAAGACACGATTCAGGTGCTTCTGGTTCAGCTCAACCTCCTACAAAAGATGATGAGCAAAGTTTAAAGAAACCAAGGGAATCTGATGCATCTGCTTCTAAACAACATCCAGCTCTCTCTTCAACTGGATGGCAGATCACTGACACAAGAGATGTTGTTGTTGTCTCTTCGATGCACAGATCTGATCCCGAATCAGAACACTCTGAACAATCCTTAGATGACATTCCGATGCAGGATGACAGGCATGTCTTAGATATGGAGGACACAGATAACGCTCACATTCCCAAGGTGTCAACCACTACGTGGTTTAAGCCGATTCCTGAAGGCGAGAGACCAGCCACACCTGAACCAGAATGGACCATTCCCCCGAATGATTTCCCGAAACCAGAGAATAACTGGGCAAATACATATGCCACAACATATAAAGTTCCTAAGGAGAACAAGCTTCAAAGGAAGACGTATGATGTTGGGTCATTCATCAAATGGTTCTGCAGACGAACAGGAAAGAAGAAGCTCTGCAAAGCTAATTTAGAAGGTCCAGCTTTCAACCTTGTTAAAGCCTTTCATAGAACAAGGCGTCTTCCTACAAATCAAATGATGAATGCCAAAAAGCAGCTATCAAATAAGTTGATAGAGTAATCCTAAGTCATCAAATTATGCAATTATAAATGAACACTGCCCTTAGAGGACCACCAGGTCAGTAACTTATTCAACCACAATTCTTCTTCAATAAGGATCTGGACTATCTTCTGACAGGTGACAAAGAGCGAAAAATTGCCTTATCCATATCCAAGCTCAAAGCCGCTCGTTACCTAGACTTTGGCCTTGAAGAATTAGTTCCATCTTTGTGGGTTGAAAGTGAACGCGATTATGACATAAGTGCGGTCTATGGCATCACTCACTGGTGGTTCAGAAGAAAGGAATTCTACATCAACAAACCCAGTGAGCCCTCTGATCGTGAAGTAGTTAGATTGCAGATGCGAATTCTCAGTGTGATCAGTGTTAAAGTGTTCGAAAAATACGGATACAACTACCTAAGAGAGATAATTCTACGCCGGGTTGATTACCAAGAATACAAGATCTCGGAAAAGGATTTCAAAAATCTTCATCCAAATGATTTTAAAGATCTGTTCCTACTCAATATTCAAGAAAAGCTCAACCATCTCCCCAAGACAGACAAGACTAGTCTTCACATGGCAGTCAACATGTGGATAAGAAACCTGGTAATCAGGAATCGTGTGGGAGACTTACAGCTCAGGATTGAAAGCTATCAAACAAAGATCAAACTTGAACGTCCAAATTGGGATGTAGCCGACTATTACTTCAAAGAAGATTATACGATTGCCCCTAAGCCAAGAGCCGTTGTCTACAGAGACAGAAATGGTCAAAGAAAGTTGATGAGGCTGAATGAGCTACACAAGTTTAGTGATGGGACGTTGACAAGAGTAATGGAAAAACTGGACCACATGGTTAAAGACTTTCATCTGTTTGAGTACAATAAGGGTATGGAGACTAGGAAGTGGTCAGAGGATGACAAGAGAAGAAGCAAAGACTTCATCACTGCAATCGAGAAAAGACTACAGATCAGAAGGATCTATCGAAGTCTAGAAAGCTTTGTTGGAGGAAGAATAAGAGATATTGACTATAGGCTGATCAACAGAACAACGTGACGACATCGTCGTTACAATCAAAAGGTCAACTTTTATTTCTTATTGTGAATAATATACCTTATACATTAGTAAGTAGTTAATCTTTTGATGATGAAGTGTAGGAGTAATTTATATCCCTCAACGATTGAGGGGGAGAAGTTAGATGACTTGCGAATTAAGGACACACTTTTCTCCTAAATTTTATAACATATTTAAATCAATTGATATCCAAAATGTCAAAGGGTTTAAAACTTTTGATAAGGGGAGAAAATGTGATTAAAATATATGTATAATAATAACCGTGATTATTAGGACTCATATACTCGGCCCAAACGTGCTAAACAATTTCGAATACCGAAGCACTTTTTGAGGGGGAGCGTTTCTGAAAAAAATCAAAAACGATCGAGGTACTAAATGCTTTGATATTTATATCATAAGTACCTTAATTAAATTTTCAATTGGTTTTATGGAAAGGAGAACTGTACCAAAAGACCGACCATGCATTTTACTTAATTGAAGTTATAAGGTTGGTAAGGTTAGGTACTATTCCTAATGATCCAGCCATTACCGGAGGGATCTACCAAGGGATCTACCAAGGGACAATTTACTAGTTGTGTAGAAGTCCTTAGGTATGACATGTAAAAGGAGTAAAAGTGAGAATAAGGGAAAAGTGCCGACTGAGATGGAGCTAGTACTGGAATAAACCCAACAAGGTTCTAGTCATGAAGTCTCGGTAAGCACTGAAAGGGTTAAAGAATTAAAAGGAATTGTAAAGATAAAGGGTGTAAAGAAAGAAGCCCTCCATACACTTAGGCAGTAACCGGGTCAATACATATGGTGCCAGAATCACTAAGATGATTGCTGACATTGAGGATCGACATCATGGACCCAGTGATGCAATGCACAACCTTCCCTAGCCACTCAGAATCTTTCAAAAGATTTCTGTATCATTTCTCACAGAGACAAAACACGTTATCTATTGACTTTCTCACTCCGAGTTAGTTGATATTGAACATGTGGCAGTCTGCTCCAGCCTCCAATTACTAGAACCAAAACGCACTATTGAGTCTAGAGCTAAGAGATCGTCAATTAATCTCGTTAGGACACATATCCAATTCTTTTGTCTTTCACACACTGTGGAAACAAGTCTATCCTAAGAGTCTTACGCATTATCCTTGTGATATTGCTAGAACATCCGAGTGAAACGAAGGTTTTTCACAATGAAGATGGAAATCCTGCTAGAGCCAACATCAAACAAGCTCTAGGTAGGTGACTTGTGCGATTCTACATGGAGAAACAAAACTTGTGTCAACCTGGACCGCAACAATTAGTCGCATCAGAGTGAATCAACTTTTACCAAGAACAAAACATAACAGGAACTAACACCTAAGACAAAACAATCCCAACTTCCTCTCGCAGTTTTAACAAACTGTCTAACCAACCCCACAACAGGACTGTCAATATCACTCTCCACGGAACCACAACGGGGGAGAGTATGAGAAAAGAAGAGAAGTATAAGACAGACTAAGTGTTTCCTATGATGAGAATTTTGTAACACATAGAAGGTGTAACTTCGAAGTTTAGATTGTTTGTCCCAAATGATAAATAACCCTAAATTCTTATACTTGAAACAATTTGATTCACACAGAATCGCACCCACGTTTCTTTCCAGTTGACACAAGTTTGATTCTTGTAGAATCGCACAAGTCACCTACCTAGAGCTATGTTATGAAGTTGGCTCAAAGCAGGATTTCCCATCTTCAATGTGAAAAACATCGTTCACCTCGATGTATCAGCATTATCACAAGGATAAT
>BQNB010056290.1:0-17500 GCA_026074375.1 Tanacetum coccineum | reverse complement strand
CTTCCATGTCAGCATCAATCACCTTCTCCTTCTCCTTTTTCCTTGAAGAGCTTCCAAACCAGCTTCTTAGCCAGTTATACAAGATCAGGAATCATCATCTTCTTCTGAGGAATAGATTCTTGTTGACACATCATCTTTAATCAACAAGTTGGAAAGTAGGCTTTTCCCCCTCGCCTTTCTAACTTCTGTGTGAAGCTTACCTTGGAAGGTTTCACTATGTCGGGAGAAATGAGCTGGCTTGATTGTTTGACTGGTGTGTGGATTGTTGGGCTTTTTGGGTGTAGACACGCTATTGTTGCAGGTTGCATGCTTGCACTGTTCTTGAGGGGATTTCCTCCCTCTTAGTATACCCTCAGGCACCATTTCCGGAACTTTGGGATAATAAGATGATTGATGAATGGTTCAGTTATTAGGGGATCGGAATTGCCATTTCCAAACACTTCCAACTGACACACCTTTTAAGGGACAAATTGAGATTTTCCCTAAAATACAAAATCATCTCCACCAGTATGATGAAAACGAATCTCAGGATGTCGATGGATGTTTTTATTGCTTGCCAAGTTATATATGGATCACCTTGGAAAATCGTGTTCAATAAGGAAATGAGAGAGGAGGTACATCTTCTTTGGTTCTCAGACTGGACGATTGTGACTTGCTTTTGTGTGAGAAAAATGTCTGAATCCCTTGAGTAAACTCTTTCTTATATCAACTCTGGCATGATCTAAACATTAGTTTGAGTGACGACTCCCCCACAGCAGTTTGCAGAACGGGATGTCTGGAGTTTGTCACTAGCCAAATAATCTTTCCATCCTGTCAAGAAGCACTGGTTGGATAAATGTTAGAATATGTGCCCTCCCACTGGTTGATACACATAATTCACCCCTTATTGTTGAGAATAATTTCACACGGTTCAGGATACCCCAAGCTCATTAACAAAATCAATCACAGTGATATCCCCAGACGGAGGTAACTACATAAACGGTTGAGCTGGGATGACCGGAAGTAATTGCTAATTAGCCATTCTGAGAAGATCAGCACATAGATCGAACCATTGGTTCATCAACTTGTCAACATAAAAACCACCCGTCTTCTCGTTATATTTCATTGTGTTTCAGAACTGTTGCAGGTAGATAGCAGGAACATTTGCTAAGGCAGTGAATGCTTGGAAGAAGTTGGTATTACTCAGGATGTCCACTGATATCTGAAAGATAGGGTTCTTTTGAATCGTTTATGCTTGAAAAGTAGTGCTTTTTCCCGATTGTTAACCCACTGAGAGCTAGGTACAATCTGCTCATCTTTCTTGTAGGAGGTGAGTGGGAAACATTTTTGTTCTGCCATCAGTATTCTGCAAAAGAGTATTTAACAAAGAAGACAAACATTGCAGAGAGAAACGAAGTTAGAGAGAACTTCAGCATTGATTAAAGTCATGTCATTTCCACGATATGTTTAAAAACAGAGTTAACGCAGTTTAATAAATCAACCTAATTATCCAACAGGATCAATTACTTGTTAACTAGGTCCGGATGGGGTTTAGAAAAGCAACTGGGTCATTCGAAGGGGCCTTGATAGATTATTAGGCTAAATGGGCCAAAATATGAAACTTAGCCCAAACCGCCGCCAGGCAGAATGCCAACTCGCCGTAAGGAGAATCGAGCAAACCGCCGCGAAAAGGGGCGGGTTGAATATTTTAATAAATAAAATTATTCGACCAAACCGCCGAGAGACGGCGGTTTACCTGTTGGAATAAAATAAAAGAAAAATTATGGCAACTCGCTGTTATTCAACCCGCTGTTGGCCAACTCGCCATTCGACAACTCGCTGTGAAGTCACCTCCTTTAAAGCAACCCTCAGAGAATCAACCATCTTCTTTGTGTGAGAGGGGATAACATAAATCTTTTTGTGATGTGACATATCTCCAAGTTGTTGATTAACAAATACTTGCACAAACCTTGGATACATCCAGAATTTAACCATACTATCCACATTCTTCACCCTACTATCAAAGATATACTTAGAAAAGTTAAATTTTTAGTTTGTTGCTAAGCAGATAATTGCAGAAGCCATAGTGCTACTGATTTCATTCCATGCAGTAGTCTTAGCACTTAGGGATTGCAAAATTGTATGAATCAAAAACTTCCATTAAGGAGAAAATAAAGATTTATAAAATGTAAGATTCTGAGTAAGTTTTTTATACCCCATTCTTGTCAGTTCTTCAAAAATAGTAGCAGTGGGTAGACATTCAGTACCTTCAGCATCTTCTAGTTGAAGATCTCTCCTTATTGTGGATTCGGTTATGATCACCTTCTTCTTACCCACTAGGGCTTGCAATTATACTTCCCCATTAACCGTTTTTGCTTTGGCAGTATCCCAGAACTGTTTAATACATGAACAATAGACTGTAGGATTAATAGTTAAAGCATATTTGATAGGGTTCGCATTCAGAAAATCAACTATCTCCTCAAATCCTTCACTTTCAGTAGGTTTCTCCAAAAATGTAACTAAATTATGAGTATCAGCAAACTTTTGATCTGACATTGTGTTGGGTTTTGATTAAAAATGATGAAATTGAGTTAAGGTTTATGATTAGAGAGTATGTAAAAGATTGAAATTGATTGAATGAGTGATTGAAACCCTTAATCGAAGTATTTATGAAACTACCCTCAACAGCATTAACGTTCACCAACAGTTGTAAGTTATGCCTAGCAGCATTAACTTTCAACAACAGTAGTAAGTTTATGCCTAATAGCATTAACTTTTTCTAGCAGCAGTAAGTTTATGCCTAACAACATTAACTTTTTCTAGCACCAGTAAGTTTATGCCTAACAACTATAACTTTTTCTAGCAACAATACGTTTATGCCTAGCAGCATTAACTTTCCCCAGTAGTAGTAAGTTTATGCCTAACAGCATTAACTTTTTCTAGCAGCAGTAAGTTTATGACTAACAACATTAACTTTTTCTAGCGGCAGTAAGTTTATGCCTAGCAGCATTAACTTTGAATTACCAGCATTAACTCCAATTCCTTTCTAATTAGCATTTCCATCATCAAAGTAGTAAGTATAACTAATAGTATTAACTCAGCATTATTAAGTATAACTAGCAGCACTAATTATACTTAATAGCAGAAACTTGAAGTTACCAGCACTAACTCAAATTTCCATCCTTAGCAGCTTTTGCATTCCATTCCAATCATCATTTATGTATAATCCACTGCACATTAACACAAGTAACCTCCCCTTAATTAATACTTCAGAGGTTAAGCATTCCAATACTTGCAATCAGATATTGAAATCTGCTTACATCAAATGATTTTGTGAGCAAATTTGCAACATTCTGTTATGCGTAACATCTTGTTCATATGATATGCTTCTGCTATTGGAAAGCTCTAATAAAGTGATGCTATCTTAATGTGCTTTATATTTGAGTAAAAAACAGGGTTCTTCACTATGCAAAATAGTATTCTCATTATTATATGAAGCTTAGTCTACATAAAGTTATATCACATAATCAGGCACCAATTTTTAAATCCAAAGCTCATGTCCACAAACAACTGGAAGCAGCTATACTACTTAGCTTCAGTTGTTGAGATTAGCAAACCACAATTTTGCTTCTTGCTTTGCTGAATAATCCTACACCTTAGGATTTGACAACCTCCTGTTTTGGATTCCTATCTAAGCTTTCTCTTGCATAGTCATTGTCAGTATATGCCACCAAATCAAAAGGTGAATCCATAGGATACCAAAGACCCAATTTAGGTTAACCTTTTTAGTATCTAAAGATCCTTTTCATAGCATGAAGGTGTGAACTTTTAGGATTGACTTGGAATCTTGCACAAGCACATACTGCCAAACACTTAATATCAGGCCTTGAAAAGGTAGATTCAACAATGATCAAATATGGATATATACCAAGTGTTCATAAAATCTCACGTCTGATCTTTGAGCAAAGGCTTTTGTTCGTTTAAATCATAACACGGGTGATGATTCGAGTGGTTTAGCTAGTTTCTAGTGAGAGAAACACAAGGGAGAGATTCTAGAGAGAGAGAGTATGTGTTTCTATGAAATGAAAAGTAATGACTAGCTTGCCTCTTCCAAAGTGGAAGAGGCGTTATATAGTTTTAAATATTACCGGGTATTTGTACCTGATTAAACCGAAAAAGTTATGTAAACTATTAAACTACGAACCTATTATAAACAATTATAGATACGGGGTGACCTAACAGCCCTTATATGTCCTTTTACTCATATCTACTCCAATATCCACACACCCTAAGGGAGGTTCACCCTGAAAACACTAGACTTAAGCTCTTAAGCTTTGCAGATCTTCTGATTCTTTCATGTTACATCTAGTACATTGTTGTAGTGATACTTTGATATACAATGAGCTTGTTCAATTTGACTTTGCTTTGATTTGATCATGAGCTTTCTGAGATCACTCAGCCCAAACTTAATCTCTCATCTCTAGTAAATCTATTGCCCATCTTGTGCGCTTGTGAGATGAATACTGATTATCACGAGTTTTTTAGGATCTCTCATCGACTTAAGTAAATTCTGATCCGTGAAAAGCTTCTTGACACCAGTTAGGAGATCTTCATAACTCATAACAAGTGTAGGTGTTGTCTGTGATTCAGTTATAAACTTGACATTACTGGAACTGGGTATCTCCATCTCATCTCATCTTTAAATGATCCTTGTAATGAAACAGTTAGCATAAAGAGGAAAATGGATTTGAAAATCGGTCTACTGTGTTAATTATGAAAATATTTTGCTAAACACTTGGGGGGTGGGGGGGTTTTAGTTTTTGATTGGGTTTGTTAATTGTTCCAATAACCGTCAATTCTTTCTGCTGGAAAGTTTGTTTCACCGTAGAATCGACCATCGTTTCTTTCCAGTTGACACAAGTTTGATTATTGTAGAATCGAACAAGTCAACCTACCATGAGCTTGTTTGTGTAAGGCTCTAGCAGGTTTTCCATCTTCATGTGAATAACCTTTGTATCACCTCGATGTTCTCGGAAAATCACAAGTGATAATGCGTAGGACTTTAAGTAACCTTGGTTTTCAACGTGTGTGAAAGACAACGATATTGGAAATGTTGTCCTAACGAGATTAATTGATTATCTCTTGGCTCTAGGCTCAAAAGTTCGCTTTGACTATTAGTGCTCCTACAAAATCGGTGGATTTTTTGTGGAGCTGACTGCCAACCTTTTCATTACCGACTTATTCGGAGTGAGTGAGACAGCTAGAGTTTAGTAGATTGAGGTTTAGTTCCGTTGGTAAACTTATGAGACATTTCTTTCAGAGAAACTCGAAATGGCTGGGAAGGGTTAGCTGCAATGCTGCTCAGGGTCCTGATGTCGTCTTCAATGTCCAGCAATCAATTGTGTTCTGACAGCATATGTTATTGACCACGGTTTCGCCTTTAGTGTATGGAGGCTTCTTTCTTTACACCCTTTATATTGTACAATTATTTTTCAGCTCACATCAACCCCTTTAGTGCTTACGGAACTTCAAATGTATAGCACTTGTTGGGGTATATTCCTACAAGTCTAAGTTACTAGCTCCATTCTCTGTAGGCAGGCCACATATTCCCTTGTTCTCCAATTACTCTATTTAATCATACCTAGGACTTCTGTTATACTGTTGGATTGTCCTTGGGTTGATCCCTCCGGGTATCTTGGCAGGGGATCATAGGAAACAGAGTAAACCTAACCTTTCATTCTTATTAACTTTGTTAAAAGTTAAATACATGGTTAGTTTTTGGTAAAGTTTAACCTTGCCCATTAAAATCACTGTTTGAAAAACTCAATCAGGTACTTATGATATTACTATCAAAGTGTTTAGTACCCGATTGTTTTTGCATTTCAGAAAAGCTCCCCCTCAACATGTGCATCAGTATTCGAAAATGTATAGCACATGAGGGTGGAGAATACACTTGAGTAATATGATCACATTTTCTCCCCTTATCAAAAATTTCAAATCATTTGACATTTTGGATATCAATTGATTTAAATATGTTATATATAAAAAATTAGGAGAAAAGTGTGCCAATTATTCACAAGCCATGTTTGGAACATATTAATGCTCCCCCTCAATCGTTGAGGGTATGTAGAGTCAGATATGATAATTTTGAAAGATTTTTTCGTTAAACTCAAAAACCTGGTTTTTTAAGTTTAATGAAAAACTCATGAAAGATTCATATGCTGACACATAACATATAATGTACGAGATGTATGTTTCATTACCGATGATATTGACCTTAAAGCTGGAATGATAAAATCATTCACTTCTCTTGATTAGACAGTAGCCAATATCTCTGAGCCTTCCACTAATGAAGCAATCGAGATTTCTGAAGTTTCTTCAGATCTTTATCTTTCTACCAATATCCGATGAACTGTTAGGTTTTGTACGGGAGGTCGTGGGTGGTTGAAGTGTTGATGTTGTATCAGTGGTCTTCTGTAAACGCTTAGATGGGAACATCAGGCTTGATGCAGTGAGAGCCTGGAGATTTGGTTCCTTAGCTTCTTTTGTCTCTTCAAGACCCGGTTATACATTCCAAGTCGGCCAACTCCAGGTCATTAAATTTGAACTAACACTCTCCCCCTCAATCGATGATACGTTTTATATTGAAAGAGCTGTAGTCATTGATGAGAGTCAAATGTCCGAATTGATTTTCAAACACACTTTTACCACTGTGGTTACACAAATAATTTTGAAAGAATCAATTAAAGAAAATTTTATTTGTCTAATCAAAAAGAAGACTTCTCTTCGAAATCTAGGAAAATGCACTGAATTGAAACGTACATTAATCCCAAATTGCTGGATTAAGTAATCCATGCTCCGAGTAAATAATTTACCCTAGCTGGAACGATTGTTCTTTCAGAGACATTCTTCTCTTCAAATGAGAACCGGGTTGCATTTTAAGGTAATTGCAAACCATTTTGTAATTACCAAATGACTTAAATATTTACCAAGTCTATTTTTATGTACTTGTTTCAAAGGATACAATGAGGACACTCATTTACTCATCCTCTCCTTCTTGAAGCGTTTGTGGGATTCAGGGGTTAAACTACTTCATCCCTAGTCGTTCCTTGGGAGTTGAAATTCAAAACGATTTCTTGTAAGATTTTTGTGAGGATATCTGCCAGTTGATAGTTTGTTTCCATGAGTTAGGTTCAACCTCTCCATTTTCCACTTGCTCTCGAAATGAAATGGTGTGTATGTCGATGTGCTTAAAATCGTGTGTTGCTGGTCATTGTTGCAGCTTAAAGCAATGGCACTTTTGTTATCACAGTACAGAGGAATCTTATTGAACAGAAACCGTATTAGTCTTTTAGCTATGATCTCATCAAAGGATTTGAGGCACAGCATCAGAAATTGCAATGGATTCCGCCTCTGTTGTTGAGTGGCCGTGCTTCATTTGCTTCTTTGATTGACAGATAACCATCTATTCCTCAAGAAAACTGAGCACTTCCGACGTAATTTTATCGATTTGACATCCCGCATGATCCGCATTGATAAGCTGTTAGTAACTAGCTTTGTCCTTCGGATACCAAAGACCCAGGTTAATGGTTCCTTTTAGTACGAAAAGTTACGTTTGATGCTCAAGGTGCTTTTGGTAGGCTTAGCCTGATATCTAGCACACATGCATACATCGAATACAAGGTCTGGTCTAATGGTGTAAGGTAAATTAGGGAGCCAACCATTCCTCTAAATAGAGTTTGGTCTAACTAGAATCCCCATTGAGATGCCTCGTCCAGTTACAAGCGATCCTACCATTGTGTATCGACAGGGTCAGAGAGATCCATTCCCTATTACTTTACGGTTCGAGAGCATATTTTGCTTGGTTAATGAAGATGCTCTGGGACTTTGAGAAAACTTGTGTTTGTCCTTTAAGAAAATGACATTTGTCACATATTTGACTATCTGAATTTGGAGCTCATTTCTTTGGAAAATATGTGACACGCATTATGATCTATTGAGCACAAACAATGATGTCATCTAGTATATTTGAACAAGTAGGAATATGGTTTGCCTTGATTTGAGTGTGAATAACGTTGGATCCACGACACCCTTGTAAGAAATTGTTGGCCAAAGGAACTTTGTTGGTGTGTCATACCACGCCCCTTCGGTGACTGCTTTAGCATTTAAGAGGCTTCTTCAGACGATAAAGTGCGTAGGATTATCTTGGTTTCAAAATCCTTCAGGTCTGATGACAAAGACTTCTTCTTGAAGGATCACCATTCAGAAAAGCAGTTTTGACATCATCTGGTAGATGATTCATCATTTCTTGATTGAAGCATTGGCAATGAATTATTCTGATGGCCTCTATTTCATGCAACTGGAGCAAAAACGGATCTTCAATAATCCAATACCTTTCCTGAACATATCCCTTGTGCAACTAACCGAGCTTTGTTTTTCAGTACTTCCACCATATTCATTAAGCTTCACTTGTTGTAGATCCTCTTGAGAGAGGCATAACCATAAACATAGATTGTGAGAAGGTACTAATTCCCATACTTCATGTCGATCAAATTCGTGAATTTCATCTTGCATGGCTTGAACAGCAGTTTCTATCCTAGCCATTTTGAAGTTTAGTTCTTGGGGTTTCGGAATTTGGATTTTGTTCAGTATGGAAACAGCACCACAAAGCATCGGATGCTAACTGTTTTCTGGTAGATACAGGACGAGAAGGATTACCAATGATATTATCAAGAGGGTGATCCTTGGTCCATTTTCTGAGATGATCCGGTGGTTGAGTAACTTGGTTGGGTTCAGCTAAACTAACATCCCCTGATGTTGACTGTGCAGAACTAGGTTCTCCTGCAACAGGGTTAACTGAGGGAATGAGGTCTGATTTGAGTAATTGAGGTGTCTTCGATAGTTGGTCCAGCTGCAACACCTTGAGGAAAGACTGGAGGATGCACTTGTAAGGATGACAGTGAATGACTTGTAGAAGGTGCATCTTGAGCAATCGATGTAGAAACAGATGTATTCGTAGAAACAATTGGCGCGTTAACAACAATAGCCGTAGGAACTGGTTCACTATCTGTAGATTGCTCAAAGTATTCATCGAACATCGGTTGGAATAAAATCTCCAGATCTTTATCTGTCAGTGGAATGTTTGTAGTTGCAGGGACATGTGATGGGGCGAGCCCTGAATTGAGTTGTCCAGGGGTCATCATGAAAGGCTCGGGTCCTGAACTGATGCGTACAGGAGCCATTGTTTGATGCATCTCATCGAATGTGACGTGAATTGTTTCCATCAATCGACGAGTTCTCTTGTTGTAGATTCTATAGCCCTTCCTGCCAGGAGCATACCCAACAAAAATCCCAATGTCAGCTTTGGCTTGAAATTTTCCTAGATCTTCGCTATCATTTGTAGGATAGCACAGAGCACCAAATACTCGGAGAAATGTAAGATCAGGCTTCTTATCATGTACAAGCTCATAAGGGGTTTTGTTGTGACGAGTATGAATTAGGGATCGGTTCTGGGTGTAACAAGCAGTAGCTACAGCTTCTGCCCATAGAAACATCGGTGCTTTTGAGAATATCAGCATTGTACGTGCTGCTTCCACAAGTGTACGATTTCGTCTTTCGACAACGCCGTTTTGTTGAGGAGTTCTCGGAACAGACTTTTGATGAAATATGCCCACACCTTCATAGTATTTAGACATAACTTGGTTGACGAATTCTGTTCCATTATCTGTTCGGATGTATCTGACTGTTTTGTTGAGACCAACCTGTATTTGCTTAAGAAAGTTGATGACAAACTCTGGAGTTTTCCTCCTTTGTTCTCAAAAACTTTTACCATTGTAAATCTTGAATAGTCATCCCGTGACTAAAATGTATTTTTTTACCATTACTACTCGGACTCTCATTGGACCACACAGATCCATGTGAAGGGTATAAAGAACTTCCATATTGGTGTTTTCAGATTTTGGTTTGTGGGAGAACTTCTTGCTTTTTCAGTTGACAGGCTGAACAAAGATGATTCTTTTTCAAACTTCAATATTGGTACGAAACTCTATCCAGATCTCTTCGAAGCAAGAAGAATCATTGATTGTGCGAAGTTTTAAATGGTTAAGACGAGGCCACAGCAATGATTTAGATTGGAAGCTCTTGGACAACAAGCTTATTGGAGAAGATTCATCATATCATCAATCGATATCGTATACAAATTGGTGCAATGACTACTATAGTAATGTCTTGCACCACTTAATATCACGAACAAAGCAAGAAAGAAAGCTTTCTGTAAGGCAACTTCAAGATCAGAATCACAAAATTGCCCTACAGAGAAAGAATTGTGTCCAAGGCCCTCCATCGTAGATAATCTGGAGATCACACCTTATCACCATATAACACTAATCTCATAACCCATGATAGCTTCCGAAGTGATATTCCGAATCTGAATGACCCGATAAAACTTGTTCCACAAAGTTCTTGAGCTTTGATTGATCCGTCACATGTTTTGAACAAGCCTGAGCCAGGACCAAAAGGATGACCTGTACGTCCTGCATTTGGAAATCAGACGTAGTTTGGAGAGTTGAATTTCAGTTCCCCAATTTTGTTTGGGGTCATGTGTGGTTAGCAGTTATGACAGAATGCACAGGAAAGCTTAGGTTAAAGGGCACAGTACTCTCTAGGCAAATTTCTTTCCTGTGGGTCTTCCATTTGATAACCAAATTAAGTTTTCCTGAGGTTGAATTTCGTTCTGTGGGTCTCTTTGATAACCAACATTCGCAATTAGATTTACCCGTTGCTTTCCAAACCCGCTTGGTCTTGTTCAAATTGTTATCACACAGTTTGCCTTTTGGTTTCCAAATCTGCTTCCCTTTATTCAAGACAATTTTAACAGTGGGGGTTGGATTCATAGAACTCAAAATATTAACAACACACATTTCATGATTTGCAGAGTTTAAACATTTGTTACACGTTTTGCACACAGATTCAAAATTTGAATTAATTACAACACGCTTAGAGCTAATGCTAGAATCAACCAGATTCACTTTTGTCCATACTGACTTATTTGTCCTAGGGTGGTCTTCTACTTTCTTCTTATTCTCACTCTTGGCAGGCAGGATCCTATTTTTCTTTGTATTGCTTCTAAGCTTTGATCTGCTTGCTTCAGTAGAGGTGTTTACTCCTGTAGAATGAATCACGGGGATATTAGCCTGTTGAACTTTCTGGTGCACTTCGTGTTTCTGTGTGTTGCTAGATGAAGTTCCTGGTTTATCATTAAAAGTAACTTCTTTTTCCTAGTTACAAGGGTAGAGGGAGCCTTGTTATCTCTTTCATTGAAACTTTTTGGGCAAGTACCAAGCACATATTCTAACAATTCCTAAGATAGCTTAGTGTATTGACAAGCATAGTTAAGTGCATTATCCAGTGGTTTAACTACTCTAGCTTCCTCTACAACCTCCTTAACTGTTTCTACACTCTCCTTAAGATGGCTGATATAGTTTAAATGAGCATTCCTATTGTTCTTAAAGGGATGAGGGATGGGTTTAACATCAATGGTATACATGCCAGGCGCAAGAACTTTTGGTTTGACAGAGTCACTAGTGACACATGACACTTTACTGCTCAACTGAGCCTTTAGAATCTCAATTTCATTTAACATGGTAGATATCTTTTCACTGGTGTGAGCACGCGTAATCTTAACGGAGTCATATAATTCCTTGTAATGTTGTTTGACCTTTTCTAGTTCTACTCTAACGCACTCATTCTGTTCAAGAAGATCAGTGACATCGTTAGCATTATAAGGCTCACAACTTCTGTCATTCACATTAGAGACTAGAACTTTCAAGTCTCTAATCACGTTGTCCTTTTCTTGAATCTGATGTTCGAGAATTCTTGATTTAAAGGAATGAGTTAAATCAGGTGCTTCCCCCTTGTGATGTTTGTGATTTGTTATTTATCAAAACTTCTTGAGTTGTTGATACTTTAGATTGCAAATTTAGGTATTCCCTTTCATGTTTTGACATATGTTTTGGGACTCTTTATGAACTCTAGATACCTCAGCTTCAGATCTAGACAACGTTATTTTTCCACATCTAACAACAGTTGATTCGACAGGACTAAGTAGCAATCAGATTCTCATTTTTCAATGAGAGGTTTTTCTTTACAATATCAGCACATTGCTTGTCCCGACATTCTGATCCACCTTCATCTGACATTGATCAAAAATTTCTTCCATTACTTTAACTTCTTTAAAGAGGGCCGTTTGAACTCCTTCAAAGTGTTCTTTAAGAGTTTTGAAAAATGGAATAACTTCAGTGAGGTAACATCTTTTTGTTTGTTCAAAACCTCTTTCCCCTTCTGTAACACCTGTTGGGGTGATTCTCTTTTTGCAAGTTTTGTCAAATTCCGTAAAAAGTTGTGTGAGTACATAAAGATTAATCTTTACTTGACTTTTAGTTGGAAGAACTCTGGGGTACTCAAGTTGAAGGAGTATTGGGTGGATACACTGTCAATGCTGAAAGTGGTTTTGGAACTAAGGTCTCAGCCTTTTTCCTGTCATTATTATTAGACCAAAAATATTGTTCTGGGGTCGATTTGCTTTGTGGAGCAAAGGTTGCAAGAAGGTTCTCCCTTCAAGTAATCTGGGGGGCAATCCAACTTTATTTTCCATCACATAGAGGGCTTTTCATTTTCTCAGAATTCTGTGTCCTAGTTATCTCTAGATATCTCACGAGTATTCTCTGATGTCATGGTACTACAGGGCTGTGCTGATTGGAACATATGGAAATTACATGACCATTATAGAGGGCAGGTTGAACTTGCTTTGCACGGGTGAGACATAAGGGATTTTTGTAGCCTATCGCTACCTTGTTCTTTTCATCATAAAATGATTTTGGTTTACATATCATGTAAACCGTTTGAACAGACTGATCTTGTTTGTATAATCTATTCTTTACCTTTGTGTTTAGCCTTTTAATGTCTAAAAAACTCTTCAAGGGAATTTGTCTTCTTTTTGTTTATAATCGTTTTTCAAAATGATCGTTCTTCCCTCATTATATTAGATGTTTAAGGGTAAGAAGAAGTTGCAATTGTGCAGAATGAAGATTCCGATTTTAAAGAAGTTTTCTTTTCGATTTCGGTCAGATGATAATTATCTATTTGTTCAATCAATTCTTTTGTTCTCTACCAGTTATCTCAAACTTAGCCGTTGTTCATACCCCCGACGTTCCCTTTTATCTCGCAAGTTTAAGAAGTCAATTGTGTCATTAAATACTTTAACCTGCATTTTTGTGACCTACTTTGTACACCCTTGTTCATGCATTTCATCGAGAATTTACATCAATGCATCCATTTCGTAAAGAGATACATTACTTTGTATAACATGTTTCTTCGTTGTCTTCCACTAAAATCAACGGAATAATATTACTCATCATCGTATAGTCAGCATCAAAGTCAAAACGGAGTTGTGTTGGTACATCGATTTGCATCTCGTGTACTTCATGATACTCATCCATTTGATCTTCAAAAGGTATTCATGATCTTGTACCTCAAACGGATATTCGAGTTCATATGATGGTCCCCGGCTTCTCATAGATTGGATTTCAGATGAAAGATTTACCATCGGAAACATGGTCTGTGTGGTGGGAGCCTCATCAACATCAGAGTCGAATGCATCGCATTGATCAGCTTCAAAGCCATGGTCCACATTGAGTGCCAAATCATCCACATCGTCATCAAAATTGGTGGCACGTTCTCCTGCAATAAACAACAACTGCTCTTCATCCAGTACAGCACCATTTTCATGAGCATTCATCAGCAGCATCTTGTCTTTGAAGTAGTCTGAATCCTGAGGACGCTTTGGTTGTGGACATTCTCGTGCTATGTGCCCGATTCCTTTGCAGTTGTAGCACATAATGGGTTTAGCTTGACCAGGATTCATGTTTCCAACTCTGTTCTGACCTCCAACATTCCCAGCTACAACATTTCCTCTTGCATTGTTCCTCTGAAATGGTCTTCCTTGATTATTACATTGTATCTATCATGAACATCCCCCCCCCCCCCACCCCCCTCCTGAACAACAACTCTGTCATCTTCAACTGTAGCTTTGTTCCTTGCATTAGAAGACGTTCTGAGGAGGGCAAGTGTGTTGGTTAGGCTTTCAATCAAGTTATCCGTTGAAGTGCTTCCTGTGTCCATTTGACAGTTATCAACAAGTGATGGTTGATTTGAGAATTGTGGAGACTCAGATGATTGTGTTGGATATTGCTGAACTGAGGCATTAGACACTAGTGCCAAAGGATCATTAGTTGGTTGAATGAACCTTTCCATCATCATTCTGTTCTCATTAGCATGCACCTCATGTTGCTTCAAGTAAGCATACAACTGATCAAAGTTAGACTCTTTCAAACCTCTGTTGAGTTTTACTTCAGTTATGAATCTGCTCCATTCAGGTAACATGTTGTTCACAAATTTAGAGTTAAGCTGCATTCTGGACATGGTCATCTTGATGTTTCTCATGTCGTTAATGAGCTTCGAAAACCTAAATAGTAGCCATGAATGGTCTCTCCTTTGATTTGACAGAAGCGTTCAAATTCATGTATAATTGTGATTCACTGTCAGCCTTGTTAAACTCAGGAAACCTTTCCAGATCATCTTCACATTGTCCCAAATGTCTTTGGCGTCAGTGTAATGGTTGATGAGTGTGTAGATGTCTTTTGGTATACCTTGAAGTAAGATATTCGTAGCACGAATGTCAGCTTTATACCTTTCCTTTTCTTCAGCAGAAAGGTCTGTAAAGACTCTAGCACGTTCTGGACCTAGTTGAAGTGCACCCTCAGTTTCTTCAGCAGGAGTTTGTATGAACGTTCCCATTTGAAATGGACCTTCAGTAATCGATTTCATAATGTTCTCTCCATTATCTTTTCCCAGACAATACAGACGAATCCGTTGTTGCCATGATTCAAAGTCTGTTCTATCAAGCATTGGTAGGCGGGTATCGGAACCGGCATACCAAATATCTTCTGACATCTTGATGTATTGGTTATGAATGCAATTAACGTTCACGGGATTTTACAAGCCTAAGATTTAAACCGATAAGAAGTTTACCGGGATTTTACAAAATCAATAGAAAAACCGTAAATGAATAATTGGTTGTGATATTTGGTTTGTTGATTTGTTTGAAATTTGGCGCAGTTGGATTATGAAAAAAAATAAATTTTACCCTATTACCAAAATCTAAATTTGGTGTAAAAATAAGCTAAAAAGGCTAAAGAAAAAATTATATTTTACTTAATTTTTCTCGCCAAAAAGTGTCGCTAAAAAGGTGTCGACCGAAATAATTTTTACCCTATTACCAAAATTTGAATTTGATGTAAAAATAAGTTAAAAAGGCTATAGAAAAAAGATTACAAAATACTTAATTTTTCCGCCAAAAAGTGTCGCTAAAAGGGGGTTGTTTTTTTTTCTCTGGATACTTAATTTTCGCCAAAAGTGTCGCTAAAAGGGTGCGCTAAAATAAGTTAAAAAGGCTATAGAAATAAAAAAAAATTGAATCAAACCGCTGCGTATATGTTTCTATCAAACCGCCGCTTTGAAATCAACCAAACCGCCTCCTATTGATTGACAAACCGCTGCCTAACAGGCCAACTCGCCGCCAAGATCTTACTAGGCAAACCGCCGTGGTTTTGAAGTAACTCGCTGCCTAGTTTTGTTAACTCGCTGGATCAATAAAATAATCAACTCGCCGTGAGCAACTCGCT
The DNA here is from genome assembly GCA_026074375.1 of Tanacetum coccineum. Classification (NCBI taxonomy): domain Eukaryota; kingdom Viridiplantae; phylum Streptophyta; class Magnoliopsida; order Asterales; family Asteraceae; genus Tanacetum; species Tanacetum coccineum. The sequence continues at coordinate 1,781 of BQNB010056290.1, read as the reverse complement.
GCCAATAAACTAAGCAACTCGCCGTGAGCAACTCGCTGCCACTCGCCGTTTAGCAACTCGCCGTTTAGCAAACCGCCGTTTAGCAACTCGCCGTTTAGCAAACCGCTGAATTAAAATAAGCAAACCGCTGCTAAACCTATTGACAACTCGCCGGCTATGTGAGCAACTCGCCTTTGACCAGCAACTCGCCTTTGACTTTTTTTCCTAAAAACGTGGATCTTGTCTGTCCTTTCTGTCAACTCGCCACCTAGAATATTATATTTTAAGCAAACCGCCTTGATGAACTTCAATTCGAAATAGGCATAAATCGACCAAATAAGCTATTTCTTTCCTCAAATAAGCTTTCAATGCATAAAACTAAGTTGGTAATCGAAGATTAAGCATACATTAACACGATTTTCCTTGTGGATCTTCAAATCCAAACCAAACCGCCACCAAGAACACTCAAATAAGCCAAACCCTTTTAAGCTTATAAAAACGATCTAGATGCTTATGTAAGCCATGATATGGTAACAATCTAACCTTTTTGATATGTAGAACAAAGGAAGAACACGATTAACAAACAAACAAGCTCAAAAATAAATTTGAGCCGTGGGTATTTTTCACCAAAAATAAGCCACGAATTTGATCTTGTATTAACCACACGAATCAATCACGAATCCAACTAGGCTCTGTTACCAATTGTAGGATCGTTTAAATCATAACACGGGTGATGATTCGAGTGGTTTAGCTAGTTTCTAGTGAGAGAAACACAAGACAGAGATTCTAAGGTTTTTACAACTCTTTTTGAATAATCAGCTTAAAGATTTACTAGAACTTTTTAATGATACATATGTGACACCATGCCATACTAAAAAGGTTTTCTCAAATATGGCAAGGAAAAGTGTCAATTTTTTAGGAAACATTACTCCACTTTTTGCCTCTATGTTGGTGCAAAACCAAGCACCTGAGGGTGAAGGTTCAGCAGTACACCCTGAACCCCAACCCACACCCTCTACCTCACAACCAAATGTATCAGAACCTCAAATTGCATCACTTCACATTGAAACATCTCTAACTGCAGCACCCCAAACTGAAGCTCACCAAACTGCAGTATCTCAAATTGTTTTTCATAAAGCTCACATTGAGCAAATTCTCCTATCTCCAACTACTTATCAAAGAAAAAGAAAGACTCAATAACATAGGAGAACCAAAAAGGACACTGAGTTACCTCAGACTAGTATACCTCTAGATCATTTAGCAGATAAGGCTGTCGATAAGGAGGGGGTGACAGTGTGGAAAGGGCTATCACTATTGTTGCTAGCTTAGATGCAGCACAGGACATTGATAACATAATTAGGACCCAGACCACGGTAATGCCTAATGTTGACATTCCTTAGGGAATGGATACATGTGGCAGTCCCAAGCGCCAAGACACCATGGGGGGTACTCCTACTCAGACTAGGTCTGAGAGAGTACTTGCATAGCCCAATGAACCATCTCTCTCAAAAGGTCACACATATGGAAGTAGGGAGGGCAGGATGGAACACACTTTTGAATTGACGGATAATGTACCAACTACACCCTATGATTCACCTCTCACAGGAGGTTACACACCTGAAAGTGATAGAAATTGGAAAGAAAAAGAAAGTCAAGCATCTCACACCCAAGAAGGAGGAAATACAGCAAGTTGAGACTTCTTATGATGATGATTTAGATGCGGAGGATGCATCCAAACAGGGGAGGAGAAGTGACAAGTTAAAGCCAATGTTTAAAGATAAGGATTTTGAAGAGCTTGATGA